>QLTV01002850.1:1725221-1771231 GCA_003457575.1 Thermophis baileyi | reverse complement strand
GCAGGGCGGGCGGGGACAGCCAGTGATGCGATTAGCCGGTTCTCTGAACTGCGCAAAAATTTAGCAACCAGTTCGCCCAAACCGGTCCGAACTGGCTGAATCCCAACTCTGCTTCTGCTCTGCAAGTCACACTGGTTGCCAGTGGGCTTCTGGTTGTTGTTACCGTTTAAGTTATGGTGCAGCTCCTGGTTGAAGAGTGGGTAAGGATATGGAGAAGATTAAAGAAGAAATGAGAGAGGGACACTGTCTAAATGGTGAACAGACTGAACTAATTGGGAGAAAATCAGCAAATCTGAACCTGAAGTTTTCTCAAGTAATGTAATTAAACCTGTGTAGCTGAATTTCCTGGTATCCCGATCAAAAATGCTATGCTGAAGTAATCATCTGGAAAGGTGCTACAGTGGCTGATGGACCACTGTGCTTTAGCAGCAATGATATATATAAAAAAGTTTATCTCCCTTTATACATCATGATTAAGTTCTGGTTTTAAAAAGAGTGGTAAAAAGGAAACCAAATTCCACATTACAGGAAATCTTGAGCAAAGCTACCTTTCCTGCCTCCCAAATTGCTTATGAAAATCAACATGTCTTTTTCGAGATGTAGACCAAAATAACTCTATCCTATAAAAGTGAAGATATTTTTCAACATCCAGGCTTTTATTCCTAAAGGAATTATTTGTACTCAGACTTACAAAAAGAAACTACTCTGACATAAAAATATATTTAGATGCACCAATCTTCTTGCTTAGGCTTTGCAAAAGAGCCTTTGCTTATGGTTTTAAATATGGCTGCTAGCTAATTATCTTCCCAGTTGCACTGACTAGCCTGCAGCATTTGAGATCATTTGGCATATTGTTTGCTAGATGTATTTTTTTTCTCTCATCTTTTTTTCCCTATCGAATCCCAGTTTAGATAGAAAATCAAGGATTCGCTTAACTCAACAGGCATTGTTGTACGCCACCCAGAGTCACTTTTCATGAGTTAGGTGGCTATGCAAATTTGATAAATAAGTAGCTGATAAATCTGATTTCTTTAACCTTGAATTTGTACCACTAAGTTTTATTATTACTTATCAAATTTCTATACTTCTTACCTAAGTGAGTGTGTGGTTTACAAACAAGAGAATAAAATAGTTTAAAAACAAGACTAAAAGCACAGTTGAAAACATTTTTTAAAAAAGAAAATGATTAAAATTTACAAGTTAAAAGTAAAGAAATCACAAGACTAAAAAGTTGACAAGGTGGAGGGAGTTGAAAGTAGCCTTTCAGTTTGCATTGATACATGTTGAGAATTACTAGATTGAGTAGCTTTTTTTAAAAAAGTTTTATTTTATTAAACAAACATTAAAAACATTGGACACAGTGTGACCATCCTGTTTTTGTCATTTCTTTACATATTTTTACATAACAACAAATATAATTATTACTCGTTATACATTACTATTTTGATCTTATAAACCTATCCCTTGTCCTCGTTTGTTTATATATCTAAGCCTTGTCAGATTTCCATTCTCCAAGCCCTAAGTCTTTACTTCTCCGACTCCTTTTCCTCCTTTCCAACCATTGATACATAAAATTAACCCTTTGTGCATGCTCTTTTTCATCACAACCCATGTTGCCTTCTTGATAAAGTTATCAATTTTGGCCATATCTGTTCAGAAAGGGTCACAGTATAATTTGCCTTTTAATCAGCAGTTTAGAAGGCAGGCATAAGCCATGTCTGTGAAAAGTATATTCATGTAATGACTGCATGAATGTGTCCATTCTTACATATTCATCATAGATACTATTATGCCCAAAATTATATTCCATACAAGACTCACATTTGCAGTGAATGAAATCTCTGGGTTGTTTTTTTTTTTAACAAATGACAATTGCTTTGACATTTATGCTATGTTACAGAATTTATTTTTAGACAAGGGCACTCAGTAATATATAAGCAGGGGAAAAAACAGAAAAGAACTTAATCGGCTTGTTTTAATTCTAGACATAA
The DNA here is from genome assembly GCA_003457575.1 of Thermophis baileyi. NCBI lineage: Eukaryota > Metazoa > Chordata > Lepidosauria > Squamata > Dipsadidae > Thermophis > Thermophis baileyi. The sequence goes on along the minus strand of QLTV01002850.1, from coordinate 1,769,240 downwards.
TTATTCAGCAATAAAGTGAAGATTTTCCGCCTTCGGTAAATATTAATACAATCAAATTGCCATCCTCTAACGTATCAAGCTATCTTCAGCCCATCATTATTTTCATAGATATATTTTTACTTTTTCCCTGGTACTGCATAATGCAGGAGCTTGCAGGAAGTTAACAATAACAACAAAGCAGATCACAATATGTTGTTTATAGTTTGTAACCATCATGACAAGTCATATGTATATTGTGCAGAGCTAGACTAGAACCAAAAGACTACTGAAAATATCTATCCCAGACCAGGAAAGTTGTGCCAGAGTCCAATTGGATGCCAGAAAAAAATAATGAAAAAAAGTAAGAAAAGTTACTAAAGGTAAAAAAAATCAAATTAAATGCAAGTTTTGGCTAGATAAGAATGATATTAATATACATTTAGGCAAAAGAAATTCAGGTATTCCATTAAAGTGAGGGGGAGGGGGAAGAGGAGGGAGACAGGGAAGAGGAGGAGGAGGAAGAAGAAGAAGATTTGGAAGAGCATATGGTAATATTAATATGAATGACAACAAAAAAGCCCCTTTAAATATATTTAAAAAGGCAAACCGATCCTAGAAATCATTGGTCTATTAGGCAATGGGCATTGAATATGTGCTAAAGGAAGACAGGAGGGGCTTCACAGAAACAATTCTTTGCTTTGATCATAACTGCTAAGGGCAGAAAACAGATGCCCATGTCTAAGCTGGCTTTTTCTGGAGGGAATGAGATGAACAGAGACAAATAGAGGTAATAAGAAATAAAGTTATAAGTCTGCCTGACTAAAAATAAATACATTCCTGGGTACAGATGGTATTCACTTGAGAATTCTTAAAGAACTGAAATGCAAAATGTGGATCTTCTAGCAAAAATGTGCAAATTCTTTCTAAGATTGGCATCTGCAGTTGAGATATTGAAAAGTCTGTATAGCTCCCATTTTTATAAGAATGGAAGAACTATAGAGATGTTAATTTACTCGAGGCAAACAAAGTGCAAGCATTATTAAAGAGTAATTAATCCAATGTATAAAAGAACCAATATTGGTGAAAATAAATATAGCAATAGCAATAGCACTTAGACTTATATACCGCTTCACAGTGCTTTAGAGCCCTCTCTAAGCGGTTCACAGAGTCAGCATGTTGCCCCCAACAATCTGGGTCCTCATTTTACCCACCTCGGAAGGATGGAAGGCTGAGTCAACCTTGAGCCTGATGAGATTTGAACTGCCAAACTGCTGGCAGCCGGTGATCAGCAGAAGTAGCCTGCAGTACTGCACTTTAACCACTGCGCCACCGCGGCGGTTATAGATAACTTCTGTAAAAATAAGGGCTTTGTATTATACCTATGGGCTTCTTTGAGAGATATTATAAGTTTTAAAGATATATTGTATATATATATATATAGTCTTTCAAAAAGCCCTTGACCAATGTTTTACTTTCAATTATTTCATGATCTTATGTTGTTTCTGTCAAAATGATTACAGAAGTAGAATAGCTCACCTAGGAGAGGCTTTTAAGTTGGAGGTAAATAAATCAAGTATGTTTTAGAAAATGTGGATAAAAAGAAATGTTTTTCCTTCTGTCACACTGCCCGAATTCAATGTCTTCTATTGATTCAGGACTGGTAAAATTCACCTCTATCAGACGTAGTAAGCATTATCAATTTAGATAGCAATAAAAGGAATTGGACAAATTTATGTAGGATTGGGTTTGCAATACAGGTAGTCCTTGACTTATAAACTTTCATTTAGTGACTGTTCGAAGTTACAATGGCACTGAAAAAAGTGACTTACGGCATTGCATATTATATGAGATTTACATGATCTTCCCGGGATCCCTGTTTGTTCCAGTTCCGGGGGGGAGGGAAGGGCGGGGAGGGGAGGGGATGAAAGGAGAGGGGAGGACAGGAGAGAAGAGGGGAAGGGGGAAGGGGAAAAGGAGGAAGAAGGAAAACGAATGAAAGAGCTTTGTCATAATGGATAGTGACATGCTGACATTAAATATTGTTACAGATGGGATTAGAGAGAGAGAGATGTGCTTCAGGATAGCAATCTTCTAGTGCACATCTGGAACACTCTGCCCAAACCTTGATTTGCAAGGGAAGATGAGGGCATCAGATGTCATCCCTTAAACAAACGAAAGTATTATGTGGGGGAAATTTAAATTTATCAGATGAACCTAAAGAAGTTAAGGCATCGCTTGTTGATTTGTATTTAGTCCGTTCTTCATCATTTGACATTCTCCCCAAAGGCAGCTACCCTCCCTCAACACATGGTCCCTAGCTCACAGAACCCTTCTAAGTGAGAGCTGCACATTCTCTATGTTTATATTTGGATAAAGGACATCAGACATACTGCTTAATACCGACACTTCTTTTTTCGAAGAACATCTCCAAATCCAGCATTTCTATTCTGGTCAGGGGCACAGACAAACAAAGCTGTAGGGAATTTTCAAGCTTTGCATTGTGAATCTTCTCAAGATTCTCACACAGCACATGAATTCAGTCAAGGGTCACCATTTCCACATTCGACACACATCCCACAGATTTTCTTCCGTAAGACAATCTCAAGATAAATTACTGCTTTCCTTTTTGTGGTTTCATTCCAACTTTAATTTTTAAAATTATTTATCATTATTATTTCATTTCTTTATTTCATCAACAGCCCTCCTTTCTGATTAGAAGTCTTTGAAGCCATTCACAGTCTCCTTCTCCTTGTTACAGAATAACTGAAGGGTGCCTAACTTTGAGTTTAGCAAGTCTTTAATGGAAAAGAGAGTTAAAGTTTTAGTCCTTTAATGTGTCTTTGCTAGCCAGATACTGATCACAAAGAAGGAGGAATATTACAAAGAGCACAGTAATATTTTTCTGTTTATGCAGCAGTTCAGATTGTTTAGAGAATTGTATGTGCATTATTTTTTATTTATCCAGAAGATTTATGTGCTGCCTACTTCTTTAATGGTTCTGGGCAGCTTAGAGTAAAAACATCCATAAAACCAACATTAAGAGCATTAAAAAATATAAAATTCAAAACTAAAATTAATTAAAGACCCGGCTGAATTAATATGTTTTAAGCCCTTCTCCCCTCCTATTAAAAAAAATTATGGAGGGGTTTTGTTTCTCTTCTAACGACAATGCTCTAAGAGGGCAAGATCCGCGAAAGCAGCCGAGTTAAGGGCGCAGAACAGATTGCACAGGAGTAGGTGGTTTTCTAACTAGCTTAGCTTTAAGTCAAATCAGACTTTATACCGCATTATGAGAATTCTAAATTGGGCTTGGAAGGCAACCGGCAACTAGTGCAGCTGTTTCAATGTAAAGTGAGATCTCAAGAAGGCAATACGCTCACCGCCCAAGCTGCAGTTTCTGGACCACATTCAAATTAATTTCTTACAGTCTTGCTACAAAACCTGCAAGGCCAGTAAATATCGCTTGCTGAACCCTCATAGATCTATGCAAATTCCAATATGGCAAAAGTGGCACTGGGAAGGGACACGAAGACAGCCTTGCATTGTGACAGCTGCCTTTCATTTACTATATGACCAGAAAGCTAGAATTCTATTATGCTTCTAATGTCAGTTGTAGTGAAATTGAAAGTAGAGTAGAGTAGAGTAGAGTAGAGTAGCGTAGCGTAGCGTAGCGTAGCGTAGCGTAGCATAGCATAGCATAGCATAGCATTGCATTGCATTGCATTGAATTGAATTGAATTGAAGCCAAGTGCAACTGAACACACAAGGAATTTGTCTCAGTATACATACAAGCAACAAGTGATAAATCATGATCATAGTCATAAAAATACATTCATCATAAATTATAAGATACAACACAGTGATAGTCATAGGATACTAAATAAGCAATCAACATAAATCATTCTAGGATACTAAATAAAACAATATAAATCATAAGATACAAGCAACAAAGTTATAGTCATAAGAAGATAAGGAGATAGGTAATAGGAAAGATGGGAAGAATAATAGTAATACAGTCTTACTAGATAGTTTGACAGTGTTGTGGGGAATAGTTGTTTAGTTACTAGTTAGTTATTAGTTGTTTAAACTAAAACTCCATGTTGTAAATAAATAATATGTGATGATAAACGAAACTGCTTGAAATGCAAACAGTAAAATTATTTCCATATTTTAATAGTTTCTAAAAGCACATTGATCCATGTAACTAAAAAAAAAACATATCCAACAGTAGTCATTAAAGAAATGGTTTGAATATCTTTTTTAAAAATGTTCCTTTAATGTCATCTGCCACTGGACCTTGAAAACAAGCAGATTCATATATTGCTTTTGCTATTTTTGAACAACAGGATCCAATGGTTCACTTACTTTTCAACCTGCTACAGAATAATCTGGCATATATCTAATTTTAATAAGCTTTCAAGGGATTTGACGTAATGCAGCCTTCGTCTACATCAACTAATAATCAAAGAATACAAAGAATACCACTCTGGACTCTTCTAAAAGGAAGGGCAGTAAATTAATAATATGATGGAAGATGATGAAAAAGACAAAGAAGAAGTAACAGGAGCAGTTATTACCTCTAAATCTTCAATGATCATCTGTGACTTAATGCATATGGATTTTATGATTGTGCAGAACCATTCAGAACTCTGTATATGTAGAGTTTTTAGTGATAGGAGTTCTTTTTGTACCAACCATTGGGAAGATTCCTATCCATCCTTCAGTTCCTTAGAGTACATATTACAGTAGTGTTTAAAAACCAGTGGTGTTGTGAACCCTTTTGAATTTTCAATATTTCTGCATAAATTGGACCCAACACACAATCTTTTTTACACTCAAGTCCCAAACTTGGATGAAGTTTTCCAGTGTTGGAAAGTAAGCCTTAATGGTGATTAGATACAATGATTTTGATAGGTCATATGTCGTCAAGATTATCCATTCAACAATAGGCTGGGACATTCCTACCTTGGGCTGAATAAACCTTAAAAAAAAAACTCTGATCAAACTGAAAAAGACATCATGAGCAGTATACAACAAGCTGGAAAATGACAAAAGTAGAGCAAATTTTGGTTGGCAGGATTTCCATAGGCAGTATGGATACAGATGGTGGCATCTCATTTGAACTTTGCTTTGGCATTACCCAAACCATTCTTTGACTTTGAAGGCTAATAGGAAGGGATTCAAGAAGGCAGCTCTGTAATGAAATATTTTAGCTCAAATATTAGAAAAACCTCTGATCAGAGCAAAAAAATCAGCAACTATTAACTATAACCTATATCCTTCCTTCCTCTAGAGTCTTTGTCTCCAGGTTCAAACCTTACATCTCTTTTTCCTTCCTATGCCCTCCACAACTAGTTCTCAGGACATTTGAAACCTGTTATGAAATAGAGTTGCCTGATCTGAGACATTCTGCCTCACACTAATCAGTGAACCTCATTATTCAAGAAATTTACTGTATGTGACAGAGGAAGAAAGATAACTCCAGTGAGTCAAAACCACTGGCCTTCAGTCAGAAGGAGGAGGGAGAAGGAGGAGCTGCTTAAGGGTAGATTTCTGTGAGTTACATATAGAGAAGGAGCTATCTTAAATATTCTCTGTTTGTTGATAGTGAAGAAAGGTCTAACGTAATTTGATCATCTTTATAACATTCATTTATATGGCAATGACTCTTTGGATGGGACACTTTGTCTTTGATCATTATACAAAAACAACACACCTATTGTGCAGTGGGGTGGGGTAGGTCTTCTAGTCCACCCCCCCCCAAGCAGGAGACCCTACACCATTTTTGACAAGTGGCAGTCCACTCTCCTCTTGAAAGCTTCCAGTGATGAAGCTCCCACAAATTCTGAAGGCAAGCTGTTCCATTGGTTGATTGTTCTCACTGTCAGAAAATTTCTCCTTATTTTTAGGTTGAATCTCTCCTTGGATCAGTTTTCATCCATTAATCCTTGTCTAGCCTTTGGGTGCTTTGGAAAATAGCTTGACCCCCTCCTCTCTGTGGTAGCCCCTCAAATATTGGAACACTGCTATCATGCCTTCCCTGGTCCTTCTCTTCACTAGACTAGCCATGCCAAGTACTTGCAACTGTTGATCGTATATTTTAGCTTTCAGTCCCCTAATCATCTTGGTTGTTCTTCTCTGCACTTTTTCTAGAGTCTCAATATCTTTTTATAGTGTGGTGACCAAAACTGGATGCATTATTCTAGGTGTGGTCTTACTAAGGATTTATAGAGTGGTATTAGTTCCTAACTTGATCTTGATTGTATCCCTCCAGAGGTAGGTTGCTCCTGGTTTGGACCGGTTCTTTAGAACAGGTAGCGGGAATTTCCCACAGTTCGCCGAACCGGGAGCGATCGCCGATTGGCCACGCCCATGAACCGGGTCTCTCGACGGCGCCATAGGTGGCACCATTTTGTTTTTTGCTTCTGCGCATGCGCATAAGCTGTTTTTTGCTTCTGCGCATGCACATAAGCTGGGTTTTCAGCACTGCGCATGTGTGCGTGCGCGTACATTGCGCACACGCCCACGCGGCGTGGGTGGAAGCGAACCGGTGGTGAGGTAAGTTAGAACCCACCCCTGTATCCCTTTGTTAATGCAACTTAGGATTGCATTGGCTTTTTTGGTTGCTGCCGCACACTGTTGGCTCATACAGTATTTAATTGGTTGGCCACTAAGACTCCAAGATCCCTCTCACAGTTAATGCTATTAAGCCTGGTTTCACCCAGTCTATATGTGTACTTTTGGTTTTTCTTGCTTATCTCCCCATGTCTCCCCATCCTCCACCTCACTGCAGAAGCATTAATTGTGGACATTTATCAAAGAGATGAGCAGACAAGAATATGGTCCAAATTCTATCCACCATTAAATGAAGGCTTGTAATGTGCATAGAATAGTGATCTAAAAATGAGAAAGGCAGTTTAAAAATAATCTACTATGAATAAAATGATATCAGATGTTGGGGAACCAGGACAATATAATAATAAATGAGCTACTGGAACAAACCCTACATGGACAAACAGTTAAGATACCGCACAGAACCCTCAAACTCCCAAGCTGGTAGAGTATCCAAGATTGAGAAAGGCACAGACCATCCATAAAAGTGAGAAGGGAATTTACAAACGCATACAATCATACACTGTTCTAAAACTTCTTACTGTGATGTTTGTATGCTAAGACATACAGCCAATGACTTAATAGCCAGCCATCAACACCCCAATCAGCAAATAGAAAGCCACACACAACCAGGCACCACATAAATACTACGCATAAAATAGTTCCACAGCACACATTCTGGTAGAGGAAAGTTCCCTGAGGATGGGCTCCAGCACGAGTCTGAAAGCTCGGAAGACTAAGCCTCTGGTCCCAGTGACTGACCTAGATTAGATCCTGCCTAATATCTATTTATATATTTTTAAAAAAAGTCAAGAACATCTATAGTAGCAATACTACTATGGTATATAAATAGGAAGGTTTCTGATTTTGTGAAATAAATGTCATGTAACTTAAAAAGGTGTTGCAATCAGTCTCCGATAAATCATTAAACAACAGAAGTTGAAATGCTACCACACTGTCATGCTAGAGTCCTTCATGAACACATAATTTTATTATATCGTTTTTCAAAAAAGAAGAGTCAAAAATACAAAATAGCAGACTTAAGTATTTTGAATATATTGCAATTAGTGAATCTTCTGGAGTATTACCCCAGGCAATGAATACTCTGTTTCCTGGCATCATGAAATTATAACTTCCTATCACCAATCTGATAGAATTAATTCAAACAACTTGATAACAAGGTTATTATTATGCTAACAATGGTTAAAAGTGGCTCAAGTGTAACAGCCTGGCACTTTTGAACATTTTCGATCAAAGGTCTATTGAACTGAAACAACAAATAGAATCAATTCCTTGCGCTGTTTCTCTGCATTTCCAAACTTGCCATGTTACACCCTTGAATGTGACTTAATGAAATACAGATGAGGAGTGCCGTGAAGCAGCTAGTCCTTTGCAACAATGAAAATTAATGTAGGACTTGCTTGGCTGAGCAAACCAACCTTTATTGAAGACAGCTTTGCACTTTTAACACTTGGGAGTCTTGGAGGACTGAAATAACTTATTTAGTCACAGCTAGCTAAGAAGGAGTTACAAACTGAAGGAAATGTTTAGTTTGCTAGACAAACTGAACAAGTCTTGCAGAACCTTCTCATGCCACATTTCTATACAGAATTCCTGTTTTTGTCCTGTTGTTTTTACAAAGCAAAAGTGGCATTCATTCATTTTAAGAGTTCAAAGTCAACAAAGGCATCACTTAAAAAAAAAAAAGTTGAGACGATATTTCACCAGGACAAGGTAGTCAACTCAAGCAGATTTAATTCTTCAGGTACCTCAGGAATATTTATTATTTTTAGGGGAAAATATTTAATAGAAAATTAGCAGGGAACATTTGGTTTTGATTTAGATAATACTGCTTTTCATCCGTTTATCTACTTATTAGCATGACTTCATCCAATCCTCTTTGAACAGGATTCAAAATGGGCAACAGATCTCTTTGAAACAGCATTTTGTTTGAGCAGGATACTTTTCCACACAGGGTTAGTCCTCGATTTACAACCATTCATTTAATGACCAAAGTTACAACACTGAAAAAAAGTGACTTATGAGCCTTTTTCACATGACCATTGCAATATCCCTGAGGTCACACAATCAAAATTCAGATGCTTGGTAACGGCCATTTATTTATGATGGTTGCAATGTTCTGTGGTCATGTGATGACCTTTTGCAACCTTTTGACAGAATAACAGAGATGGAAGGAACCTTAGAGGTCTTCTAGTCCAACCCCTGCTCCAGCAGGAAACCCTATACCATTTTACACAAATGGTTGTCCCTTCTTAAAAACCTCCAGTGTTGGAGCACCCACAACTTCTAGAGGCAACCTGTTCCATGGATTAATTTTTCTAACTATCAGGAAATTTCTCCTTAGTTCTAGACTGGTTCTCTCCTTGATTTGTATCCATCCATTGATTCTTGTCCTGCCCTAGGTGTTTTGGAGAATAGGTTGATCCCACTCTTCTCTGTAGCTGCCCCTTAGATATTGGCACACTACTATCATGTGACACCTAGTCCTTCTTTTCATTAAACTAAACATATCCAATTCCTGCAACCATTTTTCATTTGTTTTAACCTCCAATCTCCTAATCATCATTGTTGCTCTTCTCTTCCTAGAATCTTGACATCTTTTTTATATCGTGGCGAGCAAACTGGATGCAAAATTCCAAGTGTGGTCTTTCCAAGGCATTATAAAGTGGTACTAACATTTCACATGATCTTGATTCTATCCCTCTGTTAATGCAGCCTAGGAGTGTGTTGGCTTTTTTGGCAGCTGCAACAAACTGCAAGAAAAGTCAGCGGGGAAGCCAGATTCACCTAGCAAAGTATTACTAACTTAACAACTGCTAACTTAACCAACCTATGATAAATTATAATACATTGTGTTACTTAATAATTCTGGCAAGAAAGGTTGTAAAATGGGGCAAAACTCATTTAACAATTGTTTTGCTTACCAAGATTAGCAAATTTTGGCTCAATTGTAGTTGTAAACCTGTAGCAGGGAAGAAATCTGTTCTCTTAAGAGAGAAATGTGCTCAAATTTGCCTCCAATTTCCCTCTTTTATCTCCAGGCTTCTGTTTTTCTACTTCTTCTCAGGATGCTTGAGAAAGTCCTTATGTGGTAGGTTAAATGTATTTTATTTGTTGCAAAATGGCAGATAATGTGGGCATTATTTCCTATGATACTTCTCTTCATCTTTACTGGCTGCTTCTTTTTTTATTTTTCCATTTATAAAAAAAAAACAAATCATGGAAGTATTTATCTTACTGTGTCTTTTGGGATTTAACTAAAGTGTGAAAAACCAAGGAGTCTTGTAGGTTATAAATAAGATGTTTGAACACTGAACTTATTGAATATTATTATTACATTATTATTACTACTTCATTGTTACCCTTGGCCAGATAAGCATCCCATAAGAATATTGTACAGAAAAATTATTCTCCTTCCTATATTCTACGCAACATGAAATATAGAATTACATCTCTATAGCTCTTTCTGCCAGATGACACGAGAGAATGAAAGAGCCTTATAAACAATAGCTTGTATGCCAGCTCCACGTTTCTATAGCCCGATGCTGTTACTTTTGTAAAAATTGAAAGTACACGTAGAAAAAAAAACTGTTCATGAGAAAGCCCTAAAACTGAACTCAGATTCACTTAATCTGTGTTGTTTATCATCCACTTGATTTTTTTTTTAACCAAAGCTTGTTTTGTCCCACTGTACACTGAACACAGGAGCTCTCTCTCTCTGTGTGTGTGTGTTCCCCGAAGTGGAACTTGACTGGAATTGGATATATACATATGACTCCGTTCCTTGCATTATAAAATGTAAACAACATTCCATGGATTTCATGCTAAAGCACTGAAATCATCTTTGTTGAAAGACTATTTTTCCCTCTCTACTTGGTGATTGTAATCAATTAGAGCAGAGGAAGATAGATATTCTCTACTGGAAGAGAGAATAAGGCTATATTCCAATGAGCCCTCACCTTTTTCCATCCAACTTTCTGATAATGTAAAATGATAGGTGCTTTGTCTTACTCAAAGCCCAGCAAGTACAGACGTTTGCTAGGAGAGAAAGAGGAGAAACAAGAAAGAGGAAGAAGAGGAGAATAGCAATAGCACTTAGACTTATATACCGCTTTACAGTGCTTTACAGCGCTCTCTAAGCGGTTCACAGAGTCAGCATATTGCCCCCAACAATCTGGGTGCTCATTTTACCCACCTCTGAAGGATGGAAGGCTGAGTCAACCTTGAGCCTGGTGAGATTTGAACCGCCGAACTGCAGCTAGCAGTCAGCTGAAGTAGCCTGCAGTGCTGCACTCTAACCACTGCGCCACCTCGGCTCTTCGAATGAGAAACCTCTTACTGGAAACTGAATTTGTTTGAATGGCTATGTGCTCTGCATATACACAACATCTTAACATTTTTATCAAAATCCGAAGAAAAAAGTTTTGAGAAAGATATCCTTTCTAAAAACAATTCAGCCAACTGTGCACATATAACAAGCCAGAAAAACAACCACCACCACAAAGGAATGCAGCTATCATGCAAGCAGAATTCCAAATAAAATAGAGACGGTCTAACTTAACTACTGAGTTACTTTCATGGGGGGGAAAATCTATGTAGTTGCTAAGAATCAACAACAACTTGATGGCACATAATCAATCAATCACCTTAGCTGCTTATGTGCTGTCTGTCTGAGAGGAATCTTGAACTGAATCTTCAATTACATATGAACATTTAATTGCAGGGTGTATTGTCTAAAGGCTAATGTCCTCAGTTGTGTCCACCTTGTTTTAGAATGTTGTTCTAGAACGTTCATAAATTTTGCTGCTCCACAATGAAACCTTATTGTTAATCCAAAGTGGAACAATGAGAGGTCTATACAGCTTCATTCCACAATGTTGTAAAAATACCAGGAGTTGGTTTTTTTTCATTTGCATGAGATTCAAATATCATCAAGCACAGGAGAAATTGTCTTTGATCCTTGGGAAGAATGTGTGCTGGTACCAGATGTGAATGTTCTATCCAATCACTTTTTCCCCTTATTATTTTGTCCAAAGAAGTGTTGACCTATCAGCATAATGACCAGATGTCAGCAAAGAGCATTGGGTGATCTGTATGCAGGAAGAAGCCCAGAAAAGATCCTCTCTAAATTTCACAACATTTATCTCATAGCTATACAGAGTATGCTTTAGTCTGGCAAGACCCCTCCTTGTCTATAGGCTAACAGCAATAAAGAAACTACTTTGAGCAATTCATCATGTTGTTCTTGGTTTCCCCATGCCTGACAGAAACTGGACAAGTGCAGCTAGATAAATGAAGTGAAGATGGGTAAGTGTGGAGGAAAAGCTGGAATCTGAGACAGGAGTTTTGCTATATATGAGTAGCAGGATAGGTGTCAGCCCTACAAGGAAGACATGATAAAAAAAACAGTAAGTCTAAAACTTATTTTATTAAATTAGCTATAGTAACAGATTCTTGCAAGTTTGAATGTACTTTACCCTCCCACCTTTTTTCATCTGACAAAGTCGGGCACCTGTTTTTGTAAATCTCTATCTTCATATAGGCTAAAGCCACATTTATCCGTTTCTTGCATTGCTGTTGAAATGGGGCTTCTCAATTTCCTCAAAGCCAGAGCAATGATAAATGCACTCTACATCAGTGGTTCTCAAAGTATTGTCTACATCAGTGGTTTTCAAAGTATGGTCTGGGGACCACTAGGAGCTTCCAAGACCCTTTCAGGGGACTTGTGCAATCAAATGCAGATAGGCTTTCAGTTATGACCACAATTGGGACCAGAATTTCTGTCACTAAGCAAGGTGGCTGTTAAGTGAGTCACCTCCAATTTTATGACTTTTTTTGCCTTGGTTGTTAAGCAAATGAGTACAGTTATTAAGTGAATCACATGATATTAAGTGAATCCAGCTTCGCCCATTGATTTTGTTTGTTGGAAGCCAGCTGGGAAGGTCACAAGGTCACATGATGCCAGGACATCACAACTGTTGTAAATACACGCCAGTTGCCAAGTGCCTGAATTTAGATCACATGACCATGTGGATGATATGATGGTTCTAAGTATGAGGACCAGTTCCAAATCGTTTCTTACAGTGCTGTGGTAACTTTGAATGGTTGCTAAATGAATTGTTGTAAGTTGAGGACTGCCCATAAATGATAAGCAAGTTCTTGATGGGGTTATATTAAAGTGTGTATGTATATGTGCATATTTTCTACTTTTAGACAGGAAACTGTCAAAGAACCTGATCTCTTCTGCTCTCTAATACTAGAGAAACCCCATAGGAACCTGCTTACTGGGAATCTCTCCTTGAGAGTCATAGGAAACAAAATTATCCACTGATAGGACATAGCTTGGATCCCTTGATTGCACCAGCTGGCTTCTGGGGATGGGAACTTGAAAATGGATGTTCCATTCCTAATTTTGAAAGAAAACCATTGCAGGGGTCTTTCGATTCAAACATACCACTCATAATCCTTAAGGTGAGAATTACACCAATTGTGATGTCTCCCTTGGGCTACTCCCTAGATTCCTCCTTAGATGTCAGCTCAGAGGAGGTTGAGCCCATTCCTGGCACGTCAGGAACTGAGTTGATTGATGGCTTTTCTGAACGGCTGTCTGAAAGAGATTTGGAAGCGGCTTCAGTTGGGGAAAGTTTGCAGTAGCAGATGGCCAGCGAAGAGGAGGAGGAACTGCCTTCTTCAACTGATCTGAGAGCACGTAGGGCAGAGAAAAGGCAGGAGCAGTGGAGGTCAGCCAGACTATTCGAGAGGAGAAGGCCCCACCCATCTTGATGGGTTGCACTGGAAAACTGGCTACTTATCACAGCAGACAGATGGAGGCATTGCTGGTTTTCTAGCTGTTTGTTTGATCGTGGTGATTCCTGCTTCACTCTGGATTGATACCGTGTTTGGAATTGAGCCTTGGAGACTCTGAACTTTTCTTGCCACATGAGCTCTCTTGTGTGTGGATTTAAGTTTTGCCTGGTGGATTTAGGTTTGTCTGGTGGAGTTATTCTGTTTGAGCAACTTTCAATGGCTTTGTGGACTATTAGGCCATTGCTCTGTAGAATAATCTTGCCCTGCTAGTGGCTGGACTTAATTGGGACAGTCCTGGGTTTGGGTGAAGGGAATTGCTTGGAAATATCAATAAACTCACTAAACCACAGTTACATGTGTGTAAAAATGGGGCAGAGAATTAGTGAATTAGTGTAATATTGTACCACAATAGTAAGAGTAGTAGTACCTTAATAAGTAAGAATAAGCATATGCTAGAAGTTGGCCTTTGGTTTATTAAGAAACTGATCAAAGTTCTCTCCTGGGGTGATCTACTCTGGAGAGGAAAAGGGAGAGAAAGGACTGTCAGGAAGGGACATCAAGGAAAGGAGTAGCAGGAAGCACTTCGTACTGTCGTTTATCACACTTTGGTCCTACGTGTCTTACCTTTAACAAAAAATGGACCAGATCCCATGTAGGCATGAGATGGAATAACTGATGTGGGAATAACCTCAAAGATGTTTTTCTTTATCACATCAAATGTATGAATCTCTGACATGCATGAATCCCTTGCTCAGCATGCCCTCAAAGAGCATATTCCTTGCTTGACTTTCTCAACCAGGTCAATTAAAAATCTAGCCAATATAGTCAGTTTGTCTGCTTTCATCTGGGTTTGTTATTTTGCGAGTTGTGTGAACCCAGGCAATTGGGCTAGTTAAAAGCAGCAAGAATAGAGTGGTATTGGTAGACTGTCTGGGGAAGAGAAGTCATTTCAACTCTCCTCCCCAACCAACTTCCTTTTTTGCAATGAAGATTTTTGTCTTAGTTTACATATCAGCAAGACAAATTGCCAAACTTTATAACTTATTTTTCAACCTCACATTGTCAGTATCTTCTTCGATTTCCCCCCAAATCATTAATGGAAGAAGTAAAAAAAAAGGGGGGGGGGTCAAAGGGATACTCCTATTTGTAGTTCTCACAAAGATTCAGTCTTTCTTTCTGGCACCCATAACTTATTTTTCCAATCTTGGAAATATCCATTAGATTAATTGCTTGACAGAATTTTTCAGTCTTTTCGTTTTTTAGAAAGCATAGATATTTCAAGAGCCTGTATCCCAACATTATGTGATTTCCCATGACCAGTAGTTAATTGTGGTTTGGCTTGTTGTGTGTTGTTTTTTGTTTTAAGAGGCAATTTCTTCAAATGATCCTAAATGGAAACATACCAGGAACCTTTTGATAGTAAATAAACATATATTTTATTTATACAAATTTCTCATTACACTATAAGCTCGAATAGGGATGTTAAACGATGCTCCTGATATAGTAGCCATTTATTAATTCATTTATTGTTAATGTAGGGAATGCAAACTTTTGAAAACTGTTCAGCATTTTTTAATGTGAGTGGAGGAGGAGAAGAGATATGATTATAAATTTGCCAAAAGAAAGAGAGAAAGCAGCAGAAGAATTTGTATTTATTTCATGGGAAAATCCTTTCAACTTTTTTTTTCTTTCAGTTTTAAACAATCATTGTGTCTCAGCTGCAGTGCTTCACTGGTCACAAAAATAAATAACCTTCTTTACAAGTCTATTGTGAGGATGACTGAGATAAAGTATAAACAAATAGAAGGGGTTTGATTCAACCTTGGTTATAGCTAGATCAGTGGTGGGTTTCAATTTTTTTTACTAACGGTTCTGTGGGTGTGGCTTGGTGGGCGTGGCTTGGCTTGGTGGGCGTGGCTTGGTGGGCATGGCAGGGGAAGGTTACTGCAAAATCTCCATTCCCACCCCACCAGCCAAAGGTGGTATTTGCCGGTTCTCCGAACTACTCAAAATTTCCGCTATCAGTTCTCCAAACTACTCAAAATTTCCGCTATCAGTTCTCCAAACTACTCAAAATTTCCACTACCGGTTCTCCAGAACTGGTCAGAACCTGCTGAAACCCACCTCTGAGCTAGATAGGATCCACTGAAATTAAATTTAAACTAAGAGCCACTTTTGTCTAGTTGTTAAGGCACCAGCAACTATAGTAACCTGGAGATCTAGTCCTGCCTTAGGCACAAAGCCAGCTGGGTGATCTTGAACCAGTCACTCTCTCTCTCAGCCAAACTCACCTCACACGGTTCTTGTTGAGGAGAAAATAGGAGGAGGAAGATGTGTTGGATATGTTCACTGCCTTCACTGAGTTGTTTTTAAAAATAATAAAAGTGGGATGCAAACAAACAAATTACCTCACATACAGGATCATATAACTACCATTGCTCTCATATAACTCCTCTTGCTGCTGTAGCAGAAAGGGTTATACAGATATAAAAAGAGGGCAGGGTTTGATTCTATGTTTACACCTGCCATCTTGACTTTTTGGACCCCCTGGATGTCCCTCATAGGAGACTAATACTGCTATCAGTCTGGAGCTTGAAAAAAGGATTGGCAACCGTTTTGTACATTAACAATGTTTGATATAGAGCAATAGCCTATTGTAGCAGTAGCAAGAATAGTACTAATATTTTATACATAAAGTCTTATTTGGGGATTGGATTATTGATAGTAAGATAGTAAGATATCTTTAACCTGAGCTTAATTTGGCAATTTTATAGGAGTGTCAAGCATTTCCCTCTTCTGGAAATTTAGTCTACTGCCTTGGGATTCGCTCAGGAGCTCCCTTCCAAGAACTAATAAATCCAACTCTGCTGAACTTCGGAATGCAGAAAAGATCAGCCACCTTCTTCACCCCAAGACCTCAATTATATTCCTTAACTAAAAGTGTAACCTTGCAAAATAATGATAATTATGAAGCAGGGGTGGGTTCTAACTTACCTCGCTGCCGGTTCGCTTCCTCCCACGCCGTGTGGCCGTGCACACGCATACGCATTGCCGAAAAATCAAAAAAATTCCAAAAAAACCCCACCCGAAAACAAGATGGTGATGCATGCACAGTGCCAGAAACTCGGCTTCTGCGCATGCGCAGAAGAAAAAAAAAAAAAAAAATTCCCCCCAAATTTTTTTTCAAAAAAAAAAAAATATCCAAAAAAAAAAAGATGGTGGCATCTGTAGAGATGGAGGTCATTTGGAGGTTATGTGCAGCAAACTGCCTACCTCAGAAGGGCCTCAAGTACCTACATGATCTCACCCAGTTCCATGATTTCACTCCGTTTACATCGCCTGGATGAAGGATACTATCTCTGGCTGGTACATGATCTCATCTAGGTTGTATTAACAGGATGTAGGATGTTCTTAAGGATTGGCAAGGAGAATTCACCAATGAAAATGCTGTTGCTCTTTTTGCTGCTTGTAAAACTGTATATAAGCAATAAACACTGCGAAGACAGTCAGACATCTTGGCATCCTGCAATGACTGGTCTCTAACTCCATCAGGCATCCACGGACCGGCACCGACCGAACCGGCTCCGTGACATTACCGTGACATCACCAGTGGGTTGCTACTGGTTCGGGCAAACCGGTCCGAACCAGGAGGAACCCACCTCTGTTATGAAGCATACAACACATCAGCTTCTAATGTTGTGGGGTCTTTGGTTCTGTTTATCTTGTTGATTTTTGCTTCAACGCATGGCACCATATAATTTCAGAGTAAATCTTGCGTTTGTGCAGAAGCAACAGATACCCTACCTGGGACAACTTCCTTTGTGAAATACAAGAGAGAGGCTGGCAACAATTAAAAAAAGAAAAATATGCATGTGAACATATTTTCTCACTACACAATTTAAGCACATTTAACTGCAGTATCAATAGGTACAAATTTAGTTACTTGAATCAGTCAATGATGCCCAGCAATAATAATCCTTCTTGGTCCAGCAACGATAAAGTTGCATTTATTCATAAACTTTCGTGCCCAACAGAGAAAAAATAAAACAAGATGGAGAAAAAAGAAGAAAAGATACAATATGGTTCCCCAGAAAATATCAGATTCATTTGTGAAAGTTAATCATAACCTTTGCTACGTTAGGAGCAGCAGATGTACAAGAGTTATGTTTGTTTAATTTGAAATTGGAGTCCAGAGCTCAGCAACTAAAAAGCTATTTTTGGATTATGAAATTAAAACTTAAGGATATTTCTCCTTTATAAAATGCTATTGGGGGAAAAATCATTTTTTTTTCCATCCTCAGTGCTCACTGCCATATAACTGCTGCAGAAAAGTAATGGAGTCAGGAATCCCCTTGCTTTTTTAAAAAAAAAAGTAGCACGTAAAAATATGTTATAGCAATTTATCTATTCTTATGGTGGATGGTTACCTATTCTTCATGGACTTTAGGATTTAAAGCACTATCTAGAAACTGACAAATTAAAGCTGAAGATACCACACATATTTTATTGAATGTACAGAAATAGTACACATAGTTTACAAAAGTTTTCAAGGAAGAAAATATGAGAATATCCACTTCATTATTATTATTATTATTTGGAAAGTAAGAAATTTCATGTGATGGAATGTAGTAAGGAAGTGGATCTCCAAGAGGGAGGGGGGTCATTCCAGAGGAGTAAGAGGCAACTCAGTCCAGATGTTAGATGTGTGAGAAAGAGGATGAAGACAGCTCCTTTCTAATAGTTCACAGAGTATATTGTAGATGCAGATAGTAGAATCTTTAGTCTGGCAAGACTCTGTCTATAGGTGTGAAAACAATAAAAAAAAACTCAGCTTGGAAAAATCACCATGTGTCATTCTTAGTTTTGGACCTGACAGTTCATATCTCGGGGCACTGTCAGGAGAAAGTGGGGAGGTGAGGAGAAAGTGACAAAGATGACCATAGATTAAAGTTCTGCGCTATTATATGTGCAGCAATGCCACATATACAAAAAGATGGGGGTTTGATGGCACAGTTGCTGCTGGCATCTTGGCTATTGCCTCTTCCCTGCAATTGCCCACATTCATAGGCTAAACTCAAGGATTTTGTGTGATCTGCATTTAAATGCAAAGCATCCTGATCTGCACACTTCATACTTCAAATTAATAGGTGGCTTTAATGGCAATACTTTGCTTTTCCAAGTTTTCCAAATCTATTCTGAGCTCAGAAAATATATCAACATCTATATTCACATGTAAATTGTGGGATACATTTATCAGTGTCAGCTGTGTATTTTGGAAAATACGATGTGATTTGTCCCATCATTATTCATAGTGTCACGGCATCTACTATGGATGAAGCAATGATAGCTGTTTCTCCAATTGTCGTCTTTCCTATCCTCTTTTTTTTTTTTTCTGTTCAATCATGTCTGATTCTTGGAGACTGCCTGGAGAAGTCCTTGAAGTTTTCTTAGCAAGGTTTTCAGAAGTGGTTTGCCATTGTCTCCTTCCTAGAGCTGAGAGAAAATGACTGGCCCAAGATCATCCAGCTGGCTTTGTGCCTAAAGTGGGACTAGAACTCACAATCTCCCAATTTCTAGCCTGACGCCTTAAACACTACAATAAATGGCTCTCTTTTTCCTACCCTAATAGAAGAGAAACAGCTAGTAGAAATAGTTCTGTATTTCCAGAAGAGAAGTAGAAATAATGTCATTGTGCTTTGTACATTGTACATCAAGATGATGATTGGTTTAGATGACTACAAGGTTATTTCTAATTCTGTGAGTCTATGATATTGCTGTATCATTTGTGTTACATAATGATATCACATTTTAAGTTGGACACTATCCCTGGATTCCCTGTAACTAAAATAAAAATACGGTATATATTGTTAAACCTATCTTATTTTTCACATCCATCTTATTTTTATCTTCTTTTTTATCTGTGTTAATCAAACACCTCTAATTTATAATATGTTCTATTGCACTGTAAAGGTTTTATCTAGATATGCTCAGTGAAGTCTTCCCCTACTAAAAGAAGAAATGCTTCTTCTTCTTCTTCTTCTTCTTCTTCTTCTTCTTCTTCTTCTTATTCTTATTATTATTATTATTATTATTATTATTATTATTATTATTATTATTATTATTATTATCATCATCATCATCATCATCATCATCATCATCATCATCATCATCATCATCATTTTTCTCTATATCAATTTATCCCTTAATGCATTGAGGGACCTTTCAGAATAGAATCAAAAATGATGCTCATACATGAGAGGGAAGCAATAAAGAAAATTATTGTTCTACTCCATTCTTCCAGGGAGGAACTTCTGCTGTTTTTCCATACATATTTCTGGATCAAACTAAAATCTCCAAGCGCTGATCAGACAAAGATTGAGTTGGAGTTAGAAATGCTCACTTGAGACAAAAGATTAACAAAAGCAATCAAACCAGATAGTTCTTTAGAATTACTTTAGAATTACTGTTAGGTAGTAGACAAGAGACTGAGACTAAGTATAGAACTGAATGACTGTTTTCACAAACATAAGAGGGAAAATGATATGTAGTGACCATGAAAGCCAGTTTGGTCTAGTGATTAAGGCCATGAAATTAAGAAGGCAGGAGACTGTGAGTTCAAATCCCACCTTAGCCATGAAAGCCAGCTGGGTGACTCTGGGCCAATCTCTCTCTCTCAGCCCAATTCATTTCACAAGGCGGTTGTTGTGGAGAAAAATATGAGGAGAAAGGTGTGTTAGATACATTCACTGCTTTGAACTATTTGTAAGAATAATAAAGGCAGGATACCAAATAAATAAATAAATCCCCATTGTCCAGCATCATGCACTTAATTCCAACCTCTGTGACCAAAACCTGATATTAGCGGAAAAAGTGGGGAGGGACTTACACATGTATAGAAATAGGTGCTACCACAGAATAATTTTTGGTAGAGTTGAGGTGCACCTGTATTTAAAATCATAGGTCCTTCTTTTCCAGAATTAAGTATGTCTAGTTTAATGAAAAGAAGGACTGGGGTTGACATGGTAGCAGTGTTCCAATATCTAAGGAGCTGCCACAAAGAAGGGGGGGTCAACCTCTTCAAAGCACCTGAAGGCAGGACAAGGAGCAATGGATGGAAACTAATCAAGGAGAGAAGCAACTAAGGAGGAATATTCTGACAGTTAGAACAATTAATCAGTGGAACGATTTGCCTCCAGAAGTTGTGGGTGCTCCGTCACTGGAGGCTTTTAAAAAGAGTTTGGACTGCAACTTGTCTGGAATGATATAGGCCAGGGGTGTCAAACCCGATTGCATTGCAGGCTGTATCATGACCTATCGGGATTGTTTTTGCCCTTGCGGAGCTGGGGTGGGCATGGCCTGCGTGGGCCGTATCTGGCCCGCGAGCCACATGTTTGACATGCCTGATATAGGCTCTCCTACTTGAGCAGGAGGTTGGACTAGAAAACCTCCAAGGTCCCTTCTAACTCTGGAATTTTGTTAATGCAGTGGCTAAACAGGTGTCACCATCTGCGATGGTAGTAGACTGCATGATTACCAGGCCCTCTATCCTATGATACATCAACTTAAACCCAGGGATGGATTTGCAGTTGTATGCATTTTGCTTTTGCCATTTAAAAATACAAAGGTGGCATTGAAAGATTCCCTGATTCAAAGTATTGTTCCTGTGAAAGGAGAATTAGGACATGGTGAAGAGAAAATTCCTACCAGTCAGAGAATAGCCTGCTCAGATGCCCCCCTCTAAAGACTAGATTTGTTATGGTTTCACATACACCACACCAAAGCCAGTAATAAATGGATTCAACTCTCAGACACCAATGACCACGAGAATGCACAGGTCCAGATCTGATTCCAAAGTAGTATAATGTTCCCATGTGAAAGTGTCCTAGAAGATTAAGAAGATAAATAGACCATGAGGGGCTAATCAAACTTAGTGCCAAATGACATTCCTCCTTCAGATTTCCTCCCACTCATCCAGGGTCTTCATTCCCAGAGAGGAAAATTTAGCAGCAACTCTTACCTCTTTCCTCTGTATCACTGAATAATTGATTCTGACAGGAAAAATGGGCAACTCCCCCTCCTTCTCTCCTCAATTTCTCTACTAAATCACAGTGTCTTCTGAACTTCCTTTTGTGCAGTATCAGCTTGAGTTACGAATCAGGAGCTTAACATAAAATGGTTCTCAAGCCCTTAAGTAACAACATATATGAAACATGTACTGTGCTGTTATTAAGCTCACTGAAAAGATATGTATGAAGAGCTACTGGATAGATACAATAGATACGATAGATACAAACTTAAGATAAACCGCTCCAAACTCGATTGCAGAAAATACGACTTCAGCAACAGAGTGGTCAATGCCTGGAATGCACTACCTGACTCTGTGGTTTCTTTCCCAAACCCCCAAAACTTTAACCTTAAACTGTCTACTGTTGACCTCACTCCATTCCTAAGAAGTCTGTAAGGGGCATGCATAAGCGCACCAACGTGCCTACCGTCCCTGTCCTAATGTTCCCTTTTATTCGTAATCATCTCATGTATTTATAATCATGTTTATACATTTCATGTATTCACAATCATGTTTATAATTTTATTTGTAATCTTATATATGCTTGACAAATAAATAAATAAAATAAAAAATAAAGTTACTGGAAGCTCTAGAATTCTGCCGCTCTCACTCATGACAGAACAGAAAACTTTTCATGAGATTAAATCCCAAGAGTAATGTTAGGCCAAGACCCCCTGAAGTTAAAGGTCCCCGTGAATTTGTCTCCCTCACAGATGCCTTTCTTTTGTAGCTTTAACAACTTTTCCTAGTGATAACATTAGCATGACAGCAACCAAAAGCACAAATAGAACGGCCCCAGTTATCTAGGAATTGGTGGCTTTCAAACACACAGACTTTCTGAAGCATCTGTAGCATGTAGCTTGTTCGAAGCACGTTAAAGTCACAGCATTCTCTGAAGCTTTAAGCCACATGCCTTTCACAGGACTGCTTTTCCACAGCAGGATTTTTTCCTGTGCAAAAAGACCCCAGTCACTGCGAAAAACTATTAAAAAAAACTGGTTCCCATCCTTTGGCAAGCGTTTCTGTACAAGCCTGAAGTGCTGTTTTTCTAAAAGAGGAGAGCCAACACTCTCTTCGAGCAGCCAGCACCAAAATATCTGTCTCCCTTTCTAAAAAGAAACAGAAAAATGGAGCAAAGTTTTTTTTTTAAGCCAAGTTTTTTTTCCCTCCCTCTCTCCTAAGAAATGTGGTGGTGAGCAACAAAATGCCAGTACTAAACATGTAAACAAGTCAGATTTGATTATCGATGAGTGAGTTCCTGTAAGATTCATTTTGTTTCCTTCTTTGATTTGCATGACTGGTAAATTAAGGAAACGTGCCATGTTTGGGTATGTGAAGGTACAAATATGTATATGATTCTGTCAGCTCAGTGGAAGCAGTTATGAAATGACACCATTTTTCCTGAAGGCCCTCTGTGCTGTAAGGTTGTTAATAATCCGTACCAGGGCCCTATCTCGACAACATGTTGTTATTTACGGATTCTTCTTGCTTCGCCTTAAAATTGTAATGGCAACTCAACCAGGAATGTGACTCCCTCAGCTATGATTATTTCAAGGCCTCTGGTCTACATTTATTTGTTTATTTGTTTATTTATTTCAGGAATACAGACAATTTTTAAAGGAACTCTAAAATGTGTATTTGCATGTCTGACGCTTTGGAATGCCTTCATTCTGAATGATAAGAGGCAGCTAATGTACATCTCCCTACATCTGTCTTCCTCAAATTCTCTCAGGAGTAATTCCTTCTAATTGCAGTGAACATCTGAACAAGGAAGCTGACGACAAAAACCTTAGCTTTTCACATTTCCAATACCAACACAGAAATGTTGACTTTTAAATTTGGAAATCTACATTCATTTACAGTGAAATCCTGCCTAAGTAAACTTGAAGGTAAATCCTGCTAAGTTCAAAGAAGTTTACTTTTAGATAAAAGGATTTAGAATTACTATATTAAAATCTTATCTTAAAACATTCAAGGCAGTCTTATTCCACTGAGTTGCATCACTCTTATCATATTTAGTATTGTCTATTTTATTAAAAAATGTTTCTTCAAGTGGCAGTATAGGCAAACCACCATATAGGCAAACCACCATTATGTATCTCATTGATCTATGGAGAGCATTAAAAATGTCTCTAAATTTACATTATCACCTGCAGGGGTGGGTTCCTCCCGGTTCGGACCGGGTCTCCTGAACCAGTAGTGGCCCGCTGGTGATGTCACAATGACATCACCGAACCGGATCGGTCGGTGCCGGTCCGTGGGAGCCGCTATTTTTTTTTTGAATTTTTTCCGTTTTTTTTTATTATTATTATTATTTTCCCCTTCTGAGCATGTGCAGAAGCCGACTTCCGGCACTGTGCATGCGGTCACCATCTTTTTTTCAGCTTTTTTTATTTTGGGGGGATTTTTTCCTACTGCGCATGCGCACGCCCACGCCCACAAGACGCGCGTATGAGTCGTGGGAGGGAGCGAACCGGCAGCGAGGTAAGTAGGAACCCACCCCTGATCACCTGCAATTTTTTTTCAATTCATTAAGCTTCCCATTTGAATCTCTAAGCTGCCCTGTAAATATACCCAGTAAATGCTAGTAAATCCATTTGCGCAATTCTTACTTTGGAAATATGGAGAATCCTAGCTGCATGTGTTTTAAGTTCTTCCTGAATTTGTGTATCAAAGTATCTCACAGGTAAAATAGCAGCAACCAAAAAGAGGGAAGAACATAGCAACACTGTTAATTTCCTGCCAGATTTGAGTTATGGGCTCATTTATAATATATAGTTATGACCCCATCTAACCCTGCCAGCTTTTGAGAAATGCAGTTATTACATCATTCTTCCCAAACTTGTTACCTTCTTTATGCAATGAGCAGTAATTTACTTACGACCAGGGGTGGGTTCCACTTACCTTCCCTACCGGTTCGCATCATGACAAAAGTGCACATTTTGTGCGCGCATGTGAGCAAAGCGAGTGCGCGCGCCTATGTCATGTCACGGAAATGACCCTCTGCGCATGTGCAGAAGCTTCTGCGCATGCGCAGAGGGTTCTTTTGCCAGCCGCGGCAACCGGAGAACCGGTTCGGGGGCGTGGACAGCCGGCCATCACTGCCAGTTCAGCGAGCGGATGCAAATTTCCACCACCAGTACGGGAGAACCGGTCCGAATCGGAGGCAACCCACCACAGCTTACGACATAACAAAATGGCACATTGACAGAAACTATATTCCTACATCTCTAGAAAATGGCCAATCGGCACAAGGTTGTTATCATAAAAATATGAATAGGGTAGAATTTTCCCAATCTCTACTTAAATGAATAGTACAATTTTAAATTGAGGCAAATTGAAAAATATCTTTTCTACATAGAAAGCAGGGAAAATATTGTCTCAATTAACATCTTATTTAACAACAAAAAAGAAATTATGCTTTTTTAAAATAGCCAGTAGATGTCCCATGATCACAACAGATAATATAAACCAAAAATGTAATAATGCACTTTGAGTTACAACATTGTTCCAGAATTCTCTCTGTTGTCCTTATTAAATGAGTTCCTACATAAATGGGCTCTCTTGTTTACCTGTCTACAAAGAGCAGAGGTGCTCATATCCCTAATGGTTACTTATAACTCTCATCTTCCTTAAACAAAAACATCTGAACACATTAGGGAGTCTTGTACCCATCAGGACTCAAGGGGCTGCAAATAATCACTGGCAATAAAGCTTTAAGGTTTGGCGCAGTGTTGTATCTAAATTTAAGGTGTTCTCAAATGCCAGTAAGCTATTCTTTACTAATTATATTTGGAGCCAAAAATTTTTTTAAAAGGGACACTCCTTAGCATTTCCCATAGCTATGAGTTATTTTATAATATAAAAATGACTTCAACACACACAACAACCAAGGAACAGTAACTCTATTAAATCATGCATTACCTCATTAAACAAGCAGCTTTGAAAAAGTGTTAATGTTACTATTTCAACAAGGCGAGCTGGCACCTGTTTATTCCCCTATATATTTTAAAAAGGTATTTTCCAAATTCCAGATGCAAATGACTAACAGTTGTTAATACCTGTAAGAAATTGTTTTCATAATTAAATATAGCCCCAACCTATCAATAAGGGATTTAACCAGTTTTGGCTAACAAAGATAATAAAGGAGTGTACAAAATTATTTTTTCTAAAATACAGCATTCTATGTATTTATGCCTATGTGTGGGAGAAAGAATGAGAGTTATTTCTGGGCCTTTAGTAAAGGATGCTTCAGTGTGTTTTGCATAATGTATCACCCATCCACATGAGTGTACCAATAGGCAATCACCATACAGGTAAAACTGCCAGATCTGGGTTACAAAATTCTAGACATCATTAAATGACAATAAAGGCTTTTTACACCTGTTAGATGATCACCTAAATTTTGCAGCCCAAATATGAGAGCCCCAATAGAGGAGTGTGCACAGGATTACTGGCCAAGGGTTAAGCAGCTGGAAGGATATTATACACATGGTGTTTGAGCTGTGGATATGCTGTAAGCTGTGAATGCATGCTATATGCAGAAACATGTATTTATTGTTACCCTGAAATATCAATAGAAAATCTTATCCTGGAAAACGACATCTAATTTGGCATCTTGGCTAATCACAGTTACTTAGATGCTAAACAAGAAATCAAAAACTGCTATGTTTCCAATGATCCTCTTTTCTTCCAAAGTTCGTTTGTTGAAGATCACAACCTCAAAGCTGCAAACCAAACAAAATTGTCAGATGAAAATCAGAGCCAACATAGCAATTGACCACAAGAGGGCAGCAATGTTTTTTATGAATAATGCAGTAAGACAGTGCCATTCAATATCATATTAAAATTACAAATTAATGACAACTTTTCAAAACATAATCAACCTGCTTTTAAAAAATACACAGGCAATACGTTCTTACACTGACACTGCTAGATGTCTGGCATCTTTCTTTTGTACTCTAGAGGAGACTCCAGTATCGCTTTTACCTTTTATTAGCCTCTAGTTCCATAGGTCTCAATGTTCTCCTGTACTTTTGCTGTAGATACAATTTTGATTGTATGCAAATAGTAAGCAGAAATTATTGCTATGCTTCATTTTAGCAGCCTAGAAGTGCCTCTAGCTCAAAATAAATATTTTTCTTTCTGATGGACAAATAACATCTGCACTGCAGCTATGAAAGCTGCAAGGAGCTAACAACAGAGAAAGAAAAATAAGTCTGCAGATACACACATGCGTAAACACCTGTTCTGAACTCAGTGGATCTACCCTGTTTCCCCCAAAATAAGACATCCCCTGATAATAAGCCCAATCGGGCTTTTGAGTGCATGGCAATAAGGCCAAGCGCTTATTTCAGGCTTCAAAAATATATAAGACAGGGTCTTATTTTGGGGGAAACACGGTAGTATTTGAGAGAAATGTGATGAGATGAAATGCAATTTGAGATTGTAAAACCTGTAATTTCCTAAATGTGAATTTCTGAGATTATGAACACATTTCTAAAATGTAAGTGAATATCCCAAAGCATTTCCCAGATCTGTTTTCTCTGGGGATGTCAGAAAAGGAAGACCGGTTTCTCCACTTTCCTGTGTCTTTTATATTTCTTAAAAGAATGAACTGATTCAGTCATTTGATTACCACCCGTTCTCCTTCATTTATAGTTTTTTGTGTGCTTATTTATTAGATGTATATCTTGTCTGTCCTCTAGGAGTTCAAGGCAGTGTATACATCAGTCCCTCTTCTCATTTTTTCTGGAGGGGGAGGTTGGGCTGAGAGAGAGTAACTGCGCCAAAGTCATCCATGGAGCTTCCCTAGTTGATGGTGGACTTGAACCTGGGTCTCCCTGGCCCTAGTCCATGCCTTGTTCACCAGAGACATACTGTATGGCAGGAACTTAGCTTAGGCCTTGTACCCTTGTTATGGGTACAAACTAGCAAATAAACATGGCAATGTTGACTGGCAATGCAAGAGATCTTTGGCTGTTCTCTTTCTGGCCTCTTCTTAAGAAGAGTAACTAAAAGCATTGAAGTGGGTTGAGATACTGTCCTATCTTGGCACTATAGAATTAGCTGCCAGAATTCTAAGGGAAGTAAACAGTAAATTAATATATATCTGTTCTACTGTATCACCTTCTGCGTGTAAACAATTTGTACTTCACTCAAACCTAAGTGCGTAAGAAGCACCATACTTAATCAGAGTAAGAAATCCAACCAGTCCCCCATTTTTTTCTCCAAGCATATACCAGTAGGAAGGCCATAAAGAAGGATATGAATATAATAGCAGGAATTAATTCAGAGAGCCCTATTGCCTCAGTGATTGAAGTTAGTATATAGCCATTACAACTAGCAACAACTGGTTATTTACTTATTAAATTTATATGTCCCCCACCCATTTTATTCTACAAAGCGATTCTGGATGGCATACATTTAAAATCATAAATATAAAAATATTTAAAATATTAGCAACATTAGATATACTGTAGAAGTTAAAAACCAAAAGCAAGATTGGTATGGTGGTGGCATCATTCCTATTAATTTATCAGTCGCCTCCAGCATAGAGCATTCCCGTGAGGTTCCCCAAGCCAACCTGCACAGGCAGGTCATAATACCCTTCATAGGGGGCAGACCAGGGGTGAAATGCTACCGGTTCGGGCCAGTTCGTCCGAACCGGTAGTAACAAATGCTTCCGGTTCGCAGAACCTGTAGTAAAAACTGCTTTTAAAACGTAAAAAAAGAGGTTCCAACGATAGGCACAGCTGATTGTCACAGCTGATGAACCTTTTTTTAAAACTTTTTTTAAAGCATTTTTTACTACCTATTCACCGGAACTGGTAGTAAAAAATGCTTTAAAAAGTAAAAAAAAAAGGTTCCGACAATCAGCTGTGACAATCAGCTGAGCGGGGAACCTTTTTTTAAAACTTTTTAAAAGCATTTTTTACTACCTATTCGACCAGAATGGTGACTCTGTGAGGTTCCTGCTTGTTGCAGGGGCCATTTTGTGTGAAGTCCAGCTGCTTCTGCATTGTGTGTGAGTCAGTTGTGTAGCTTTTGTGTTATTTTTGTGTAAAGTGTGATAGTTGGTTTTTGACGCCATGCCCACCCAGTCACATGCCCACCAAGCCACGCCTACCCAGTCACATGCCCACCAAGCCACGCCCAAGCCACGCCCACAGAACCGGTAGGGAAAATTTTTAGATTTCACCACTGGGGCAGACCTGACCTCAGGTAGCAAGATATTCCAAAGAACAGGGGCCACAGCAAAAAAGGACTTCCTCCAAGACTCTGCCAACTGAAACAGCATGCTGTGTCCTATATCCTCCATTAATTTGTGTAGTACATTTTAAACTGTGCAAGAGCTACGCTAGACTGGAAAGTAGAACACACCAAGCCAAAGGAACCTAAAACCAACCACAGGAGAAGACATAGTGAACTACTTGCCAAGGAAAATAGAGGGACATGTACTTGAAACCATAAGACTGAGCTTAACTTAAAGGAACCCTTATTTTTTTCAACTAAATTGAGCTAAATTCCCAATATTCTAAAGCTGTAATTTGTTCACCAAGTTATTTAACAATACAGTATAATTCTGTAATGAACTACATGGCATTCTTATTTCTTAATGAACTATAGAATTTGGAATATGTTAATATTTGGCATTCTGTGACAATTAGCATACACAAATATAAAATATCTAGTTACAACAAATGTCTTTTATTGGCATAGAAATCTACAGTGTAAAATTACGGTTTTCTTTTTAAAAAATAGATTTTCAGATATTTTCTTTCAAAAATAGCTTTTCCAGTGGTCAAGATACTGTATTTTAAGCAAGTACTCCCATTCTTTTCATATTTTTATATTTTTATGAAAATCTGGTGGACTTAAAGAGTATCATCTTTTTCTGCAATATTAATTGAAAGATAAGTTTATATATTTAACAACATCAGTATGAAATTCAGGTACCTCTCAAGCAAAACAAAAAGAACTGAACTGAAGAAACTTGCACCGGAGGCTACTGCTAAATGTCATTACAAGAAAAGTTTGTTACAACCATATTTTTCTTCATTAACAGAAATCCTAATACATATATGTATGCATTGCATTAGACCAGGGGTGTCAAACTCAAGGCCCACGGGCTGAATCCGGCCCGTGATGTGGCTAGATCTGGCCCACGGGGCTGCCCTGGAAATGGCAAGGGGGTCGGCCCCCGCCACCTTGGCCCCACCTCTTCTCACCCAGCCTTGCCTCACCTTGCCCCACAGCAGCACCGACAGCAGCAGCAGCCTTGAGGAGGTAAGTGTGGCCAGGTACCCCCTCGGGGAAGCAGGGCTGGGCTGGACTGTGGAGTCCCGGTGCCCCAGGAGCTCGACAGCCAGCCACGCCCACCTCATATTCTTACATGCAACTGGTCCTTTGAGGGTGACCATAATGCTGATGCAGCCCTCAATGAAATTGAGTTTGACACCCCTGCCATTAGACTCATAAATAGTTGGCCACCCCTTGGATCCAGCTCATGCTATGTATAAATGGTATCTACACACCTTTGATCTTCAGATATAGGAATATAGAAAAAGCCATAGATTAGTGGTTCTCTGGATTTAAAAGAATAATCATATTCCTGCTTGTTATGCCAATGCGAAGCACACTGTTGACTCTGAATAAATGCTTAGTATAACATAATTTGCACATATAACATCCTCAGTAGAGTAGGATATTCTTCATGATGCTAAAATGAAACACATTGAGCAGTCCCCCCCCCCCATTATTGCAATCAGGGGTGGTAATTCACTTACTTTCCCTACCGGTTCGCAAATGTGAGTGTGCACGTGTGCTCGCTTTGGTCACGTGCGCGCCTTCCACGCATGCGCTTTGCTCACGCGCATGGTTTGCACGCATGCGTGCAGCTTCAAAACGTGCCTAAATAGGATGGCATAGCACCAGGGTGGGTGGCTGGCTGGCTGGCTGGCTGGGCGGGTCCACCCGCAGGTCGCTACTACCGGTTTGCCCGAACTGGTCCGAACCAGCTGAATACCACCTCTGATTGCAATGCTAAATTCAACAAATGGTGATTAAGTTTCATGTTAATATAAACAAAGAGCAAGGTAAAAATCAGGGAAATAAATCAGGTCTTTCTGAAATAGTTGTGCTACGAACATGAAACATTGAGCCTTGGAATGATTTTTAAAAACTAATCGAGTTATTAACGCTTTGGTAACCATGTTAGCCTGGACTGCAAAGCGTACCATCTTGCGACTTGATGACCATTTTCTGTGGCAATTTCTATCAAGACTGCCTTTCCAATATGCATTGGAGTCGAGGAAGGAGAGGAATGAAAGGGCAACGGAGACATGGTTTCAATGGCAGACTGACAACACACCACCCCTTCACGTGGTTTTATTTAGTTATTATACAACCATCTCTCTGTAAATGACACTTAGGATTATTTAAGATTATGTTGTAATCCTTTTAATCCTCTGTGCCTTAAATTGCAGGCTCAACACCAAAGAGCAAACTAGCACTTAGCAGAAATGTTTAAAGCATATGATTTGAACATAAATCTCCTTTTATTCACTACTTCTCTGATGAAAACCTAAATGCAAGATGTCGGATTGCATGCTGTGGGAGCCAAACTGCTATCTAGTTGCAAAACTGCACCACACACTCACACGTGTCCTGTGAAACTATTTCCAGGTTCTCTTTAGTCCACAAAAATAAGCAGTCACAAGGCAAGATTGAAAAATGCTACAAAATACAGAACATTTTAATAGTAAAAGAGAGAAGAAAGAATGTTTCAGTGGCTAACTATTATATTAAGAATTACAAATTTCAAATTACAAATAAACATTCACAAGAAACTAAAGATTGGTTGCTGACTAAAATGATAGTAAAAATACATCAAATGAAGACAAAACCAAGCTACAACTTATGACTTGGACTCAGTGGTGGGTTCTGGATCCTTTTGCTGCTGGTTCACTCAGGGTTGCACCGTGCGCGCAGCAATCAAAAAGTAGCTTCTCCGCATGCGCAGAAGCAAAATCCAAGATGGCGGCACCCACGGAGACACCGACAGAACCGGCTCCGTGATGTCATCGCCAAGTTACTAACAGTTCTAAAGAACTGGATAGAACCGGTAGGAACCCACCTCTGCTTGGACCAATTATAAAAAGGCATTTGTTTCTTTTCCACATAGTTTGATACAGACATGTTTGGCTGGCACAATCATCCAGAATTTTATAAAAGAAGGTTTGAGGAAATGGAAAACCATTTTTAACATTCAATGACAAAAAATTGGGAATATAAACATCAGGGTTTTTCAAGGAGATTGATTGCCTCCATTGTCTTTTACCAACTCAATGATACCCCTCCTATTGCAAATAAGTTCATGTGATGCCGACTGATATTTAGCATAAAAAAAATTGGAAGCTGTGTGTACAGTATGTAAAATAGATAACTGAAGAAGGAAAAAATGGACTAAATGATTAGAGATAGTCCTCAACTTACAACCTTTCAAAGTTACAATGGCACTGAAAAAAGTGACTTAAAACCAGTCCTCACACTAAATATTGCTGCAACATCCCCACAGTCATGTGATCAAAATTCAGGCAACTTGGCAACTGGCATGGCTGCAAAGTGCCAGGGTCATGTGATCACAATTTGCAACCTACCCAGCCAGCTTCTGACAAGCAAAGTCAATGGGAATGCTGGGTTTTCTTAACAACCACGTGTTTCACTTAACAACTGCAGCAGAGGTGGGTTCCTCCCAGTTCGGACCGGTTCTCCTGAACCGGTAGCAACCCGCTGGTGACATCACGATGATGTCACCGATCCAGTTTGGTTGGTGCCGGTCCGTGGGCGGCGCCATCTTTTTTTTGAATTTTTTTTTTGAATTTTTTTATTTTTTATTTTTTCTTCTGCGCATGCACAGAAGCCGAGTTTCCGGCACTGTGCATGCATCACCATCTTGTTTTCAGTGTTTTTTTTTTTTTTTAAAAATTGGGGACTGCGCATGCGCGCGCACCACGAGACGCGTGCGCAGCCACGAGGCACGGCCACGCGGCGCGGGAGGAAGCAAACCAGCAGCGAGGTAAGTTAGAACCCACCCCTGAACTGCAGTGATTCAATAAACAATTGCTGCAAAAATGGTCATAAAATTGGACACGACTCACTTATCAACCACCTAGCTTAGCAGTTGAAATTCTGGTCCCAGTTGTGATCCTAAGTCAACAATGTACAACAATGCAAGGAAAGAGAAAATGCTCATCCTAGTTGCCAAAAAGCAAAACAAAAAAAACCCTAACAGTAGAAGCAAAAAATTACCATAAGAATGAATTATTGGAAATTATCTAGAAAATTGGAGACAAAACCATTCATGGAAAATATATAAGAGAAACCAAAAATAATGGTGCCAAGACCAGGAATTGGCAATTGTTACAGGCTGACCCCATCCAGAAGGATATTTTTTGCAGTTCAATAAGAGGCATTATAAAAAAAAGAAAATCAAAGATTCAATGTAACAGCAGCAAATAAAGCCTTTGTAAAAATTTAATAAAATAAAACAAAACTATGGTTTATGTAATTACTTGATGCACCAAAATGGTACTATTTGTAGACCCGTTATGTAAAGGGGAAGAGAATTCTTCTTCTTCTTCTCCTTCTCCTTCTCCTTCTCCTTCTCCTTCTCCTTCTCCTTCTCCTTCTCCTTCTCCTTCTCCTTCTCCTTCTCCTTCTCCTTCTCCTTCTCCTTCTCCTTCTCCTTCTCCTTCTCCTTCTTCTTCTTCTTCTTCTTCTTCTTCTTCTTCTTCTTCTTCCATCCATCCATCCAGGGTGGATATGTTTAATGTTAAATTGATTTGATATTTGTGTCAACCCCCCCCCTTTTTTTTGTACACTTTTTTTTTTGTTCTTAGTGTTCGATGTATTTTTTTTTTGTTTTTTGTCTTTTATTTTTGTTGATAAAACAAAATATATATTTAAAAAAAGAAAAAAATTGTCAGATTGACTATAACACAACATCATGACAGTGCAGCCACCATGAGTCATTGGCATTTGTGCAAAAATTATAATTTTTGAATTTCCTGAATGTGGCATAATCCCAATATATATATATATATGTATATTTCTTAACTGCCAATCTCACTCAGATTAATTCTTTTAGATGTGGCAATCTCCAGAGACAGCAGAATGAAGGACAAAGAATTGAAAAAAGTTACATTACATAAAGACTGAACAATCCAAATGGAGAGATTATAGAAAAGATCTTGCAAAATCATCCTTGTAGTCATTAGTACCTTAGCCAGAAATATGAATATCAACTGTGGATTTACACAAAATGTGAATATAATGCAATATGAGCCACCTTGTTGGGCACATTACATCCTAGGACATTACTAGAATTTCTAAACACCAGTAATATCTGATATATTTTTGTTTGTCCTTTCTACTGTGTTGTTTCTTGATGAATAAAAGCATAACAACAATATAACAACAACAATAGGACCAAGTGTCTGAAAAAGTTGCAAAAACAAGATCAAACTTTTGTAGGATTTCAAAATTCAAACTGATAGGTACTTAGGGTATAAAATACACCAGTCATTACCATTATAGAAAAGAAGATGAAGTGGTTTATTGTTTTGGCAATATCTGGAGACAACTGAATTGATGGAAAACAATTGGAGAAAATAACAAGATATGGTTCACAGATTGGAGTTGGAAGATAATAGAGGGAGAAATGACTGTCATATCAATTGTAATTGGACCTCTTGGTATGATACAGCTTTTATTCATGGCCATGGAGAGGAGATGCATGTTGCTTCAAAATCCTGGCAACATTCACAGGTGGTCATGGCATTTTTGTGGAAGTAACCATTTGTCTCCCACAGCGCACAAGAATTTACTTCTAAGGTTCTATGGAAAACTTGCAGAGGCCTACAAGCTTGACCTGTGCTATTCAAGTTATTTTATTTATTCATTCAATTTATTTGCCACCTATCTCCTAACAAATAACTCAAGTTATCCACATGAACCTTATGGAATCTATTCTCCTTAGAAGGGTTCCATGATACCACATTCTATTGATTTCCTCCTATCATGGACCCAGCACAGATATCTGAAGTTATAACCTTATTTCAGTGAGATTTCCGAGTTATCATGGATTGTAATATAAGGCTGTAATTCACATAATTGTTACTTGGAAATTGCTTCCACCATAATTAACCTGTTAAATATTATCAGAAAGCAATTTGGTTAAATTCTTTGTAATCACTGAAATTATTTGACTTTGAAGAAAAGGCAGTGCTCTATGAATTAACTTTGAAAAATGAAGCTTTTTTCCTTCCCCATCACTTTGCCCCGTAGCTTGTCATTAAAGCCCTGAGAAATCACAAAAAATAAACAGTCAAATTCCATTCAATTGGGAGTACAACTTGTGTAAGCAGCATGTGAAAGTTCTGTTTACAGAAGTTCATTAGGTCAAGGATCCCAGTTTTTAAACCCAAAACAAATTACCTCCCAACTTTTATAAACAAATTGCGTGTAGCACATTAATCAGCAAATCAACAGGTTCTCAAGGGTTTTGAGTTAATTCAATCATCAAGACACTTTAGCCAAGGGAGAGGAAAAAAATACTGAATAAAATATTATGCTTTCCAATTGCTTTAACAGAGAAAATGCAAGCATTGCCTCGGTGTATTATAGTCATTAAACAGCTGCCCCTGGGAAGGAATCCTGATTGTGAACAACAACAAAATAAAACAGGAGACCGTTGACTGACAAAGAACAAGGGGATAAAAATAAATCATGTCCTACCTGGAAGACATTCTTTTTGCTAGATTTTTCCTTGGTCCACTCAATCTGAGCTCCACACAAGTCCAGCCATTCGGGTCTGGGCCCTTTCTATCAATAAAGAATGGTGAGAATGAATTGACTATTGCTTCCAAAGACCTTGGTGAATTAATTGATCAAATTCACCTGGGCCACCTGTTCTCCATATTGGATGTCCCTCTTCAAATTTTCACGGAAATTCTTATGAACCCATTCTTAATATATGTTGCCCAACTCATAGGTTGCTTATACAAAGTCCTCCAAAATATTGGTTAGTAGCTCCTAGGAAATGGCAACATCTACATTAGCTTTATTGTGACCAAACCCCCTCATAAATAATGTAGTTTTGTCTTAGAAAAAAAGCATAAACTTAACTTTGTTTTACAAAAACTCAAGCAAACAGAGTTAGGGTTAAACTTTGCAAGTGTTGTTTGGCTAAGCTTATTTCTCTGTCAATGTTTGTACAACTGAAAGTCTTGCTTGTGGAGGGAAAAAGTATCTACCACGTCATGATCATGTGTTAAGCTTGTTGTAACTCAGCCAAAGCCTAAAGCCTCTGAGTACAAGCAGTCATCTTAACTACAGGCTTCCTCCCAAAGGCACCTTCCCATAGCTCTTAACTCTGTGTTTCTCACCCTGCTGGAATTAATTGAGCCAGATGTAAGTAATAACATTTCCAAGTCCTACATACTTACCAATCAGGCTATTCCCTTTCAGAGTAAGCAGTATTAGGAACAGTACAAAGCAAAAGTAAGAAATAGTAAACCAAATAAATTAAAGGAAGGAAATAAGAGAAAAAGGAAAGGAAATAGTTAAATCTACTTTGCTCCAATACTATTCAGTATAATTCTCCATGGTGTTGTTTTTGCAAAATATTTGTCTTCCACTTCCAGTTTGTCTTAAACTTCTCATCCTTCTCTTCTTGAAGATTTTAAGAAGAACCCTATTCAACATAATTTCCTAACTCTTCCTCTTCCATTCAACCTATTCACTCTTCCTATAGTTGCTTTGTCATTTGCATCTGACCCATTGCCATTTGATCCTACACACATCCCAACCAACACTTCTAACTACCCAACAAGCATTCCTTAAACACTTATCTATTTATTTTATTTACCTAAAGCAACAGTGGGGATATCAGCTTTGTCCTTGCTAAATGTTGAGCTATTCACTAGGCCCGTGATGGCGAACCTATGGCATGCGTGCCACAGGTGGCATGCAGAGCCCTCTCTGCGGGCACGTGAGCCGTCACCCAGCTCAGTTCCACCGTGCATGCGCGTGCGCCTCCTGCCGGCCAGCTGATTTTCGGGTGTCTGCCGTGCATGCGGGGAGGGTGGGGCGCATGCGGGAGATGTGCGCGCATGCGTGGGAGGGTGGGATGGGTTGGCCACACGCACATACGCAGGGGGGCAGGGGGAGAGCAGGGTGTATGGGTCCCCCGTGGCCCATTTTTGGTCCCAGGAGGCTGCAGGGAGGCCTGCTAGGTCCAAAACAGGGCAGGGGAGTCGCACGCACATGCCTTCCCAGGGCCATTTAATTAATCCTTCTGTAGTTTTTGCATTCCTTCCTATTATTCATCTTTTTGTACACACCAACAATAGAAACATTCTTCCAATGGCCTGGCACAGCTGCAATTATGACACACATACATTAAACAAATTGCACAACCTCCCCATAAGGAACACATATTCATATGTCAAAATTCTTCTAGTGATATCATCACCATTTTTTCAACATTCTTCAAGAATTTATAATTTCTTTTTCATCATTTTTTTTCTTGGACACTGGCATTTATTGCACTGATTTCAATTCTACTTTTCAGTATATATTTTTTTTTCTTTTATTAAATATTTTCTCATGCCTACCAAAAACTCTGTGTTTTCTCTCTCAATTGCTTTTCTTCTTTTTGACTATATTCTTTGCAAATGTCGTCTTTTCTCTTTTCCATTCAGTATTTTGCTTTCATGCTTATTTTTATAGCATTTTCTTTTCATTCACAATCTACTTCACTATATCATTCTGCCAAACATCCTTTTACATACTTTTCTTTAGTATGAATACAGTCTGGGGCATTATATAACATAACTATTTTCACTTTTATTCAGATACTTTCCACATCTTCTTTGTATTCTATAATCTATCACCTTTAATATTCCTGCGGTTATAGTTTCTTTAACTTCTGTCCTTTTCTTCCATGTCAATTGTTCCCCAAGATCCAATTTTGACAATGTCTAATAATGGCCCATCTCATATTCAAAATCTCTTATCACCCTCCTATCCTCCACTGATTCTTTCTCATTTTTTTCCATCCTAAACAATCAACTCACTCATCCTTTTAGATGTATATTCATCCCTTTACCATAAAAACCTTTGGTTTTTAGTGGCCTGGTATGGCTGCTCTTGTGTTGGAGTGACTCAGCATTCGGAGCGAGGAAAGGGCAGAAGAAGTCCAGTTCTGACCTAGAAGGGCAGCTGTGCTGTCATAGAACCATAGAATCACAGGGCATGAAGGGACCTTGGAGGTCTTCTAGTCATGAGGGCTGATGAACTGACCTGGCAGCTAGTTGAGCTGTTGTGGGAAGAGGTAGGGACAAAGCAGTCCCATTGTCCAGCCTAGCATGTAGTGTTGGGGACACCCACCTCCTGAATTGCTCTAGGGCATTCATTCATTCATTCATTCATTCACTCATTCATTCATATCCCTCCTTTATTATTGTGATAAACAACTCAAGGCAGGTAACATGCCTAATACTCCTTCATCCTCCCAATTTTCCCACAACAACAACCCAACCCTGTGAGGTGGGTTGGGAAGAGAGAAAGAGAGCAGTTGGTTTTCATGCCTAAGGTGGGACTAGAACTCACAGTCTCCTGGTGATTGGGAGAGAGAGAGAGAGAGAGCTTTCATGCCTAAGGTGGGATTAGAACTCACCACTTCCTGCCTTGTAACCTGATACCTTAACCACTGACCCAAAATTGAAGAAAGAGAGAAGGAGAAGAGAGAAAACTTGTGGAGAAAGACAGTAGAGAAAGTGACTGCGTAAAACGAAACAGATGGATAGAAAAAATGGAAAGTAAAGTTACATGAGTGTGCAGAACAATTGCCAGTTCCTAGTTGGAGAGGGAGAAGAAAACTCCATGGGTGGCTTCCCTGGAGGAAGAGAAGTCCCAGAGACATGGCATCTAAACCCAACAGAGAGTAGGAGGGACGTATCTATCTTTGATGAAGCTCCATCTCTAGGAAAGGAATGCATATATTTATCTATTTATCTATTCCATCCATTCAGACCATTTTCATTCAGATCTGTTACATCCTTCCACTTTCTCAATTTCACAGATACCTAACATAGAACGTCTTTAACAATACTCTTCTTTTAACAGGGGCCAGCAAACACTTGGGCCGAGGCTAGCAAGCTTGAAGGCTCAGCACTAGGATTCAGCAAAACATTCCCCAGGAAGGAGAACTCCTGAAAGAGTCATCCTTGGAAGACGGAAAGGTGAGATTAGGCAAAATATCTCAGAATTCTCCTTAAAGTGTGATGTCCCAAGCTGGGCACAGAACTTGACTGCAGGCTGTCCTCAACTTACGACCACAATTGAGCCCAAAATTTATGTTGTTAAGTGAGACAGTTGTTAAGTGACTTTTGCTCCATTTTACGACCTTTCTTACCACAGTTGTTAAGTGAATCACTGAAGTTGATAAGTTAGTAACCCGGTTATTAAGCGAATCTGGCTTCCCAATTGACCTTGCTTGTTAGAAGGTCACAAAAGGTGATCATAAGACCCTGGGACACTGCAACCATCATAAATATGAGCCAGTTGCCAAACATCCAAATTTTGATCATTTGACAATAGGGATGCTGTAACGGTCATAACTGTGAAAAACAGTCATAAGTTACTTTTTTCAGTGCTGTTGTCAGAACAGTCAAGTCTTCTAATCCAACCCCTATACCCTATACCCTATACCCTATACCATTCCAGACAAATAAATGTCCAGTCTTTTTTTAAAAAAACTTCCAGTGATGCAGCACCCACAACTCCAGAAGGCAAGACGTTCCACTGGTTTAATTGTTCTCACTGTTGGCTCACACAGACACTGCTGGCTCTTATTCATTTGTAGCTCTTATTCATTTGTAGCAGCTATTATTCCAAGATTTTCACCTGGCTGGTTTTGTGCTCAAGGCAGGATTCAAACTCACAATCCCCTAGTTTCTAGTCTTGTGCCTTAACTACCATACGAAACTGGCTCTCCCAGTTAGGGCAACAACTGTCTTTTCTCCCAGACATTGGGATAGCGAGAGGATTGCATAGATCAGTGGTTCTCAACCTTCCTAATGCCGCGACCCCCGCCCCGCCGCCGCAACCCCCGTCCCGCCACCGTGACCCCCTCCCCACCGCTGTGACCCCCACCCTGCTCCCTCCCCGCACGTGTGCATTGCCAGTCACCAAGATGGCGGGCTAGTGCGCGCTTAGGCAACCCCTGTGAAAGGGTCATTCAACCCCCAAAGGGGTCGCGACCCACAGGTTGAGAACCGCTGGCATAGATGAAAGCACAGAGATGACGGAATAGTTGTTTTTTCTTGGAGGGCTAGGTTTGGGGTGGGGTATTGATGTGACCTTCCCAGAGTTCTGTTTTACAAGATAAGTGTCCATATAAATCTTTTAAATAACGAAATAAATGCCCTTACTTTGTATTTTCCAGTCAGGCCAATTATGTTCTATCAAAACCCTTGGAAGAACAGTTCTTGTAAACTGCTAAAAGTGTCCATTGCATTTAAGTCCTGTTCTTCTGAATATGGATGTAGAAAGCATTTTTGTCCAGCAACTTAGTTTGCACAAGGACTAATAGCCTGAGCTATGCTACTATCTGCTGAAGTTTCTGGAGGCTAAAAACGCGTAGTGGGCTGGCATTTCATGTCAAAATGGAAATTTGCTTAAAAAGATATGGTCTTCAGAGAACATTGCTAACAACTAAATGTAAAGGATGCGTAGCAACCTAATATTTTATAACAGAGAAAGGTCAGCCTGTGATAAAGTTAAGAATGCTGAGTTGAAAATGTTTCCTTCAAATCAGTATACAGGTAGTCCTCGACTTACGACCATAATTGACCTCAAAATGTCTGTTGCTAAGTGAGGTAGTTGTTAAGTGAGCTTTACTACCTCTTTTATGACAGTTGTTAAGTAAATCACGGCAGTTCTTAAATTAGTAACACGGCTGTGATGGCCTCGTGCTGCCCTCTGCCAGAGTTGGGGGCACCTGTGGTGGCCCAGGCGGGACTGGAGGTATCCTCCTGCAGCCCTCTGCCACTGAAAACGGAGCTCAGGAGGGCCGTGCATGGTCCTCCCGAGCTCCGTTTTCACTGGCAGAGGGCGGCACGAGGCCATCGCAGCCGAAAACGTAGCCTGTGAGGGCCACACATGGCCTCCCGAGCTCCGTTT
Organism: Thermophis baileyi; assembly: GCA_003457575.1. Classification (NCBI taxonomy): domain Eukaryota; kingdom Metazoa; phylum Chordata; class Lepidosauria; order Squamata; family Dipsadidae; genus Thermophis; species Thermophis baileyi. The sequence continues at coordinate 1,728,505 of QLTV01002850.1, read as the reverse complement.
TCACTGGCAGAGGCACCGCGGGCCAGTCGCTTGCTGTTTCTAGGGTGGCCCCGTGGGCCAGATCTAAGCACCCCGTGGGCTGGATCTGGCCCCCAGGCCTTGAGTTTGACACCCCTGATCTAATCGGTAAAACCCAAAATCAAAGTTTCATTTTTTTTCCACCTCAAGCACAAAGTCCAGAAGCAATTTCCAAGTAGAAACAAAAGTACTTAAGTATCCAAATTTTGATCATGTGACCATGGGGATGCTGCAATGGTCATAAATGTAGAAAAACAATCGTAAGTCACTTTTTTCAGTGCTGTTGTCACTTTAGACAGTCTGTAAATGAACTGTTGCAATTACCTGTAAAATATAATGTTCCTGTTATCTACCTACCTACCTACCTACCTACCTACCTACATCTTAGGCACTGACAGGCACTCAATTTCTCCAATTATTATGGCCCATTTCCCAAGGGTTAGTGTGCTCCATGTACTCTTCATTAAGCAGTGTTATTCAATAGGAGCTAGGAGGCGTGCCTTCTCTGTGGCTGCGCTTGCCCCGTGAGTTTTCTCCCAAACCCTGAGCCAGGAGTAGGATGAGCTCGTTTTAAAATGGTTTTATTCATTAGGAATGCATGAGATGGAGATATATCTTTTAATTTATACTTCTGTTATCTTGTTGATGTTTGTAGTTGTTTGTTAATCACCCAGCCATATGGTGAGGAGTGGGTGGCCATTAATTAAATAATTAAATCAATTTATAACAGTCCCAAAAAAATTCTGTCCTGTTAACTAAAACCAGCATTGTATTCCTGTACCCACAAACGTCAAATGATGAAATATCATCTGATGATATTTTACCTGATGAAATATCTATTCTCAATAAAGCAAGAGTTACAGGAATGCAGTCTGAAAATGGAACTCTGCGTGGATGCAGTTTTGCTTCATATTTTATATTTATAACATAGCCTTTAATCAAGTATTAATGCATTAATTTATTTGTAAGCAGAGTATATCCATCTTTATGGAAAATCACATTATTTTCTTGGTAAAAATTGTTACGTTATTAAATTCATATTGCAACGAACGAACATTGATTTCATTACATTATTGAATTAATGGTTGGATTCTTTCATTCTCCAAAATAAACCATTCTTAAAAGTAAAATTGGTAAACAATTTTTTAATCAGATCAGAAGTCTACGTTTATTTCCTTTGTGCTATCAAAAAATTATGGCAGGATGATTTAAAAAAAAGAAAGAAAATTACATTAATCTGCATCAAAAGCAAATAAGCTTGTCTCCAGAGTTCCTTTGCTAGAAAACTTTTTTTCCCTGCTAGGCCTGTAATGGTAAAAAAAAAAAATCTTATTACATTATTAACAGACATACTTCGACAATGGGAGAATTCACCCATTAATAAAACAATGTAATGAAACAGCTAGGGTAACCTCTATAGTGCAGAAATGTTTGGTCATTGTTTTATTTACTGTCGACTGAATATGATGTACATTTATTTCTGTTCTGCTAAGGAAACTACAATAATGAAATAAGATCTTGGGTGCTTTTCTGTATATCCCTTTACTTCCCCAATCTAATAGCTATTTTTTTCCCTACAACAACATAAATCACTCTTCCAAATTCTTCTTGATGTAGCTGGAAGCAGCTAAGGCTATACCATATATTGAAATTCCAATTCTGACATATTGAATACGGGACAGTTTTTATTGATAGATGCTACTATGAGGAAGTGTATTGTTTCAATTTTGCATTCACCTGTACAGGTAGTCCTCTTACAACCATTTCTTTAGTGACCACAGGAAATTACAATGGAACTGAAAAAAATGACTTATGACTATTTTTCACATGATTAAAACTTGGACCCTTGGAAACTGGCATGTATTTATGACGGTTGCAATGTCCCGGGGTCATGTGATCACCTTTTGCAAACTTCTGACAAGCAAAGTCAATGGGGGAGCCAGATTCATTTAACAACAATGTTAGTAACTTAACAACTGCAATGATTCACTTAACAACTATGGCAAGAAAGGTCGTAAAATGGAGCAAAATTCACTTAACAACTGCCTTGCAGAGCGATGGAAATTTTGGGCTCAAATGTGATTGTCAGTTGAGGACTATCTATATTAGATAAATCTAGGAAATAACAATTAATTCACACTTCCCTCGAAACAAAATTGGGATTGTAATATTGGTGTATTCCTTCTCCATCAATATCTGAATGTGATAGCTAGATACCATAAATAGAAGACAAGAAGTGAACTTATTTATATATTATGTTTTCATCAAAGGCAAATGTATAAAATATATTACATGGTTTGTAAATGTATCTGGTTAATCATTTTCAACTAAGAGATCTGATTCTCTGATCCTTTTGTTTTTGCAAGATATACAGTATGTTTGAAAAGTAAGTCATTTTTATAAAATATTTTATTATGGATTTTCCAGCGCATATGTAGAAAATACCAAAGAGAGTTGATTTGAAATGAGGATAATACTGATTCTGGGGTAAGAATGACAGGTCGTCCTCAAGTTACAACCATTCATTTAATGACTGAAGTTACAAGGGTGTTGAAAAGTATGACTTACAATCAGTGCTCATACTTAGAATCATCTCAGCAGTACCATGGTCACATGATCAAAATTCGGGTGCTTGGAAACTGGCATGTATATATGACGGTTGCAATGTCCTGAGGTCACATTTGCAACTTTTCTAGCTGACTTCTGACAAGCAAAGTCAGTGGGGGAAGCCAGGGTCACTTAACAACCATGTGATTAATTTAATGATCACAGCAAAAATATTGTAAAATTGGATACAACTCAATTACCAACCATCTTGCTTAATGATAGAGGTTCCAGTCTCAATTGTAAATGGGACTTGATCCCCCCCCCTTGATCGTAAATCAAGGACTACCTGTATCTTATCTCTCAATTGGCTTTATGATATCACATAACGAAGTCTAATTTGCAGTGGTTCATCAGAGAAGTTGGAGGTGGGAAGAATGGAACCAATCTATCATATTACTTACGTAACAAGGCCACAGCCTTTGTGATCCTGGGAATAGTCCAAAGTGGCACTACAGAAATTCAGGAGCAAAATTGCTAATTTTTCCTGGTAAAGATGTTTTTTGTTTGTTTTGATTTGCCAAAGTAAAGGCCAAATTAATGCATGCTTTTTGCTCCTTATTTCCTGAATGATTTCAAAACTTCCATAAATAAAATTGATGATTCAACCCTGCCTCCTCATGAAAGACAGAAAGACAGGGAGGGAGGGAGGGAGGGAGGGA
>QLTV01002850.1:1703964-1717611 GCA_003457575.1 Thermophis baileyi | reverse complement strand
CTCTATATATATATATATGTGTGTGTGTGTGTGTGTGTGTGTGTGTGTGTGTGTGTGTGTGTGTATGTATATATGTATATACCGGTATGTATACCCTGTTTCCCCCAAAATAAGACATCCCCTGATAATAAGCCCAATCGGGCTTTTGAGTGCATGGCAATAAGGCCAAGCGCTTATTTCAGGGTTCAAAAAAATATAAGACAGGGTCTTATTTTTGGGGAAACACGGTATATGTATATATAAGATTAGCTAGCATGTATTTATTTCTTTAGCGGTACTGTGGTATATTTATTTGAAACTACTGTGCATATGTTTTAATAATGGCAAGAGAAATTATGAGATGCACATGAAAATGACTTTAGAAATAATAGAGATATGTTGATTTATTTCAAGAATGTGATCTAGAACTCATAGATAGTTAATTAAGCTGGGGGATAATTATTTCTTCCTGGAATAAAGAAATACTCCCATTGACAAAGATTTCCTTCACAAATTAATACATGAATGCAATGATGATAGATATTTAGCCAGGATCTCATTTCACTTTACAGGTAATGGAACATATAGAAGGGAGATGGGAATTTATGTTATACTCCATCTTTTTATCCTGACTTCCTTGTATTAATGGGGGAAGTTGGCAGTGAGGGTAAGACCTTATTCAGTTGAGCATGGTTATAATTCTCTGGGTGATGGGCACTCTAATTATATAGGGTTACTAATTCCATGGAGACTGTAACCTCATTCATCTAAAAATAATTGCAGATTCAATACAAAGGAATGATGTACATATGTGGATTAATTTGCCATAGCACACCAGAAAAAAGAATTAGTGGATGGACAATTTATGGACTGAAATACAAACTTGAAATAAGGAAAATTTTTTTTTAAAAAAAAGTAATATTGCTGAACATTACAATTAAAAGATAAAAACTAATACACATTAAAAATGAAAGAAAAAAAGAAAAGTGCAGAAAAGACAAAAGAAAGAAAAGAGACAAAAGATAATATTAAATATATAAAAAATTACTTTCTCCTTCATCACAAGTATAAACAATTTTAGTAAGTTATTTTCTCTTAAAATATAATGAATGATCTCTTCTTCTCATATCTCATCTCTTATCTATAAACAAAATTCTAAACCCTTGTTCAGTCCTGATCACCATAAGTCTATTAAGGGTTACAAGACTCTAAAAACATATATACTCTGTGTGTGTGTGTGTGTGTGTGTGTGTGTATCTTGATTAAATAAACCAACTTTATATTTCTTTCTTATACTTTTAATAATCTTGATCTTTCATCCCTTCAAATCCCTTCTCACAAGATCCTTCAAAACTTTAACAAGTCTCTTTTGTAAATCCAAGATAGAAAAGTTATCTCGATCATTATTTTGGATTGTTATTTGTATATCCCTTTTCATTATTAACATCAATCAGTTTCATTAGTATATCTAATGCAGCATCTTTTTTTCCATATCATTCTTTTAGCCTGTCCTTTTTAAGTCTACTTTCAGATCAGATTCAGTCTTGTCTAGTAAAACTTTTCCTTTTTCCTTTTCATATCTTTGTACCCGGTCTATCTATAATGGCAGACACTCTTATAATTATTCACTGTTCACAAATATCTTCATACATCCAATGTTAACATATTTTGTTCCATTCTGTTTAAAGATAAAAGTAAAGGTTTCCCTTGTCCAGTTGTGTCCAACTCTAGGGGGCAGAGTTCATCTCCGTTTCTTAGCTTAGGGAGCCAGCATTATCCGAAGAGACTTCCGTGATCATGTGGCCAGCATGACTATACCGTGAGATGCATGGAACGCTATTACATTCCCAGCAAGGTGATACCTATTTATCTACTTCATGCTTTTGAAGTGCTGGGTGAGCAAGAGCTGGGGCAAGTAATAGGAGCTCACCCTGTCACTCGGCGCTCGGGTCTCAAACCTGGGCTATCAGCTTTCCAGCTGACAAGCTTAGCGTCTTTAACTGCTGAACCATCACAACTACCCATTCTGTTTAGTAAGTCAAATGTAAGTGTTCTTCTCCTTTAATTATAATCTTTACAGTAGTTCCTTCTGGTTCTCTCTAGTGTCCGGTCTTCAAAATTCTCTCTAGTGTCCGGTCATCCTATCATTTTTTAAAGACTTCAAAATTATAGCATTTTCCCACTATAAGGATTGTTATAATTAATGTCAAAATCTATTCTCAAATCCATACAGATCTTTATCCATTTGTAACTTTCCAAAATTAACATTCTAATCACCCTTTTGAGATATATTTTTAAAGTCCTTAAACTTGAATTTAAAACTTTTGCTAAGAATTGAAGGAAGCGCTCTTGGTGCTATCAAATTCCAACAGTTGCTAATAGCTGAAAAGCAGTTAAGCAATTTCCAAAAGTTATTAGAAAAGAAACACAGTGTACTTTCACAGGTGTTGTCCACTGTTTAAGCAAGATGGCTCTCTAAACCCAATAGAGAACACTGTATCCACTGCATCCAGGGGTGGGCTATTGGGGGTTCGCAGGGTTCGGGAGAACCTCTAGCTAAGATTCTGTGCAGTTTGGAGAACCCCCAAATCCCACTCCTGGCTGGCCCTGTCCACCCCTCCCCTCCCAGGAGTCCCCACGTGGCCCGTTTTGGATGCAGGTAAGTGCAGGGCGCGCGCGGAGGCAATGGGAGGGCGAAAAATGGGCCTACCGGAAGTTTGGGAAGGCCAGAAATGGGCCTGTTTCCAGCCTCCAGAGGGCCTCCGGAGCCTGGGGAGGCTGTTTTCGCTCTCCCAGAGGCTCGAGGAAAGCCTCCGGAGCCCGGGGAGGGCAAAAACACCCCCCGCTGTGGTGCAGGAGGCCGACTAGGCCACGCCCACCATGGCCACGGCCACCCAGTAACTGGGCAAAGAACCCCTTGCTAAAAATTTTGAAGCCCACCCCTGACTGCATCCCTTCATCAGAAGCAACTGACTGGAGCATTTGTGGGTGATCCCACATCCTCTCCTTGTCTGGAGAGAGAAATTGCAAGAAGTCAGTCCACTCATCAGCTCTTTGTTTTAGTGCAATTGTTGGCTCAACTCTCAGCAGAGCTCTCTTCAATTCTCCACTTTTCCTCCCAGAAATCAAACTAAAGACAAATTTCCTGATGGATGGAACAATATAACAATGGAACAGTCTCTAATTGTGGTGTTTCATAACGGGAGGTTTTCAAGTAAAATTTAGACATCTGGATGGTATGAAGATTCCTGCTGTGGTAGACCTCCAAAATCCCTTTGAATGTTATGATTCTATGACTTCCATTTTTTTTCATTGCATTCTATGCAATGGGATCAGGCCAGAGGTGGGTTCCTACCGGGTCGGACCGGTTCTATAGAACCGTTAGTAATGTGGCGGCCTGGGTCGCTGGAACCGGCAGCAACCCAGGCCTGCCACACCCCCGAGCTAGTTCTCTCGGCGGCGCTGTAGGTACCGCCATCTTGTTTTTTGCTTCTGTGCATGCGCAGAAGCTTTTTTTAAGTACTGCACATGCGCGCACATGAAGCATGCGTGCGGCGTGTCTCTGAGCGAACCGGCAGTACCTGAATCCGGAACCCACTCCTGGATCAGGCAACATTCATATGGGAAGGATTTGCATGCAACATATGACATACTGAAAGATCATGACCAGTTTTATACTTTTAAGTATACAAACATGGCAATAGAAAGCATAACTGAAAACTATTATAGACTCCAATTTTCAATCTTTTTTTATAGTAATGAAAGAGCAGTATACACTGGGAGTTTGGCAGCATATGAGTTTGATATTTTTTTAAAAAATCTCCTTGTATGGTATTTGCTAACTGCAAAACATACTTGCAAGAATATCTGAGGAGGTTATTGTCAGAGGTAAACCTATGTATTGTGTGGCTATTGGGCTAAAACTGAGCATATCTTATTAACTTCATCAGATGCAACTTGCTTACTTGGTTTGCTGCATACTTGCCTTACACTGACCATTCTTCCAAATAGTCATTTTCCTTGTAGTTAGATAATAAAACTGTTACTTTGACTTTTTCTAGTTACAACTATATTACCCCAGAAATGTAAGATCTATCTGGGGGAAAAATTCTTAGTTCAAAATGTACTAATACTAATAATATTGTTAGTTGCTAACAGTAAGTAACTATACTGCTAATAGTAACTAATTTTTTGGTGGCAATAATCATAAAAATAGCCTAGATTTCCATTTAATTGTGGCTCCAGGGTCATGAAGTACATGTAGGACAACAGCAAAGAGAATTCAATTCCCCTTTCCTTATTCCCCCAAATTTTACCAATAAATGCCATCTTCCAAAACTGGTGTCAATTTTTTTTAAAAAAATATATTATCAAGCTCTTATGTATATCAGATTTATCTATACACCTGAAGTAGCAAGGATAACATGAAGATAAATTCATGCCTCTATTGTACACTATTATTTTACTGTTTTTGGGAAAGCAGTATTACTCAAATTAATATTTATTAAGAATGCTGAAATATCATTTTTAGTTGTCTTAATTGAATGGATAATTTAAACTGTGTATCATTGGCCAACCTTGCTCAGATCTTTAGTTCCCTTTTAATCTGTTAAGATAATAAGGAATCTTCATCCACATGTATTCATCTTTCAAACATGTGTTCTGTTTTTATTAATAAAAGCTAAAGTATAAAATGCACAATACATTGTAAGTGCTATAATATAACTGCTTACCTGTTTTTCCAATGGGACAAGGCAGTCAAGATGTGGTATATGTTGGGAATGATTCCGTCTATGACGAGATAGCTGGAAATATATTTATTTAGAAGTCAGAATAAGCTCAAATCAAACAACATTTAACATACAAGGATGAACTGAAAATAACTCAACTGAGCACATTCCCTTTGAACTGTACTACTGGCAGTTTTCAGGTAAATAAAATTAATATGCTCTCATTGTAACATTTTACCCTTACACAAGATATTTAAAAGTCTTGTGTCTTCAAAGTCTTTTAAAAAAAAGTTTTAGAAGAGCATACCATTACCAGATCAATTCACATTTAGACTTGTGTGTGAATTTAGACTTGTGTGTGAAATAACAGTGTTAAGAAGAGTTGGACTATGGCCTGGCTATGGTTAGTTGGACTATTGTGTTGTTATGGTAAGCTTTGAATCCAATTCCTGGTTCTTTCTCCCCCAGTGGTGTGACTGGTAGCTATCTAAGTACTGAATTCATTAACCAATTAGAATAGAATAGAATAACAGAGTTGGAAGGGACCTTGGAGGTCCAACCCCCTGCTTAGGTAGGAAACCCTATACCATTTCAGACAAATGGTTGTCCAATCTCTTCTTAAAAACTTCCTGTGTTGGAGCATTTACAACTTCTGAGGGAAGTTGTTCCACTGATTAATTGTTCTAACTGCCAGGAATCTTCATATGTTTTAGCCTCCAGTCCCTTAATCATCTTGGTTGCTCTTCTCTGCACTCTTTCCAGAGGCTCAACATCTTTTTTTACATTGTGGCGACCAAAACTGAATGCAGTATTCCAAGTGTTGCCTTACCAAGGCATTATAAAGTGGTATTAACACTTCTCGTGATCTTGATTCTATCCCTCTGTTTATGCAGCCTAGAACTGTGTTGGCTTTTTTGGCAGCTGCAGCACACTGCTGGCTCATAGTTAAATGATTGTCCACTAGGACTCCAAGATCCCTCTCACAGTTACTACTATTGAGCGAGGGACCACATATACTATACCTGTGCATTTTGTTTTTCTTGCCTAAATGTACAACCTTACTTTTTTCACCATTGAATTTCATTTTGTTAGATGGTGCCCGATGTTCAATTCAGTTACCATCTTTCAAATTACTTCTTCCCTATCTTCTTTTCTGCTTATGGCAGATTCCTTTTAAATGACAAGGCAATTGAAGTGGTGAGGGAGAAAACCAACATTGGCTAAGGTATGTGAGAATAGGGACAAAGTTGGATTACACATTTGATTAAAGTAAAGGTCCACAATGGGTTCTAAGTTTGCACTTTTTCTTTTTGAGAGACATGATGACATCCTTTAAAAATTATCCATACTGGGGACTTCTGGAGAGGACATAGTGAATTGAAGACATCCCTGAAGAAAAAAGGGATTTGTTGATGTTGCCAGTAATCTTAAGGGAAGCAACAAAGACAAAATGGGGGGGGGCTAAAATGTTTGGACATTGTTTGAAGGGGCTGAAGATTAAGAATGTTGGGAAAAAGGAGAAGGAATATACAGTTGGTTTATTTGAGCAAGGTTAAAATAGGTTATGATTACTGGAAAAATTTTAATGGATTTTTTACTGACCAGGAGTGGAAGATGATGTTTAAAGGTTTTGTTTATAGACAACAATTATATGGGAATGAGTTAATTTGCTGTATTTTACATTTATCTGATTAAATATTATGGGTATGTTGTAATATCTGGTAACTTTTATTGAACTTTTTACTGACTACACTTAAATGATGAGGTTTGGGGAATTTGTTTAATGATAGGAAAAAGAGATATAAATATAAAAGGAAGGAATTCAAGTAGGTTTATTAGATCAAGTTTATGATATTCAGTTTGTTCTTTCTGGTAACCCCTAATGGACTTTGGTTAATTAGGATGGAAGATGAGATTTTTAAAAATTGTTTATACAGAATGAAGTGAGATATGGAATGAAGAGATGGTTGTATTTTAAGAGAGGTGATACATTATTAAAGTTGTTTGTACTTGCTAGACAAAGGGGGAAATTTTGTTTATTTTGTTTCCTTCTTATTTAATATTTTTCTTCACATTTTTTTCTTTTAAAATTTTCATGAATTTTCAATTAGTTTCATCTGCATAATATAACCATTAACAATTTTTTTATTAAAATATCAGTATTTTTGGAGAGAAGAAGAAACCAATGGAAATATGCTTTAAGATAAGGTACCCTTCTTACGGTACATGGAGCATGATGGGTCTCTAAATTACAGATGGATGGATGGGGAGAGATATATATACTGTAGATAGATAGTGGAGAGATAGATAGATGATAGGTAGGTAAGTAGAAGATAGATAGATGATAGATGATAGATGATAGATGATAGATAGATAGATAGATAGATAGATAGATAGATAGATAGATAGATAGATAGATAGATAGATAGATAGATAGATAGATAGATAGATAGATAGATAGATAGATAGATAGATAGATAGATCTTTCACACTTATTTAATTGCCTTGTTTTAATTTAATTCTACATTACCAAGGGGGAAAGAAACCACAAATGAAACACTTTCTGAGATTCAAAAGTTTCACTGACCTACTTATAAACATATTACTTAACAATTTCATTAGGAATGAGTAACAGCTGGTGACATGGCCGTGTCCTAAAGTGTTTTCTGTCTTAATATTTTGTGTCTTAAGCAATCAAGCTTTTGTAAGAAATACTTTTGTTAGCAGCAGTCCCTCCTCTGGGGAACAAAAAATGTCAAACCACATTTTCTGTATGTTGCAATTTTGTTTTCAGAAGTGTCATGCTTCTCTTTTATTAGCATGGAGAGTAAATAAGAATGATTTGCTGATGTGGTTGTGAAAACTTGTAAGATTTCAGACCTTTCATTTAATTTTGAGTTGATATTGAATGAAGGTGGATGCACCTGAATTTGAAATTAAATTGATAGAATACAAGATGATAGATAGATAGATAGATAGATAGATAGATAGATAGATAGATAGATAGATAGATAGATAGATAGATAGATAGATAGATAATGAAGATAGATAGATAGATAGATAGATAGATAGATAGATAGATAGAAGAGAGGGGGGGGAGGGAGGGAGGGAGGGAGGGAGAGAGAGGGGGGAGATTGGATAAATAGGATACTCTATTTACCTTTTAAAAAGAATACTCTATTTATCCTTTTCCCCACATTGTTCAATATCCTAAAATCTAAAGATCTGAAACTAATATTTACTTGTCAATTCTGGTCTGCATATTTTCATTTAAACAATTCCACTTTAATTATATTCTTACATAGATCACAGCAAAATTCTGCACAATTTTATTTCATCTCTCCATAATTAAGAAAATCCCAATTCTATCATTTTTAGGAGTTAATCAATGTTGTTTTACCTATGATATGAGGAGGAGGAGGAGGCATTGGGGATGATAAAGCTCCCCCCAAAAAAGAAGACTTTGCTTTTTAATAAATAAATAAATAAATAAATAAAACTTTAAATTATATTTAAATTTAAAGCTGCAGGGCATGAGGCTTTGTTCAGTTCCCGTGCTCCTCTGAGTTCAGCAGGAAAGAGTTAAGCATGAAATTCAAGTATGCTGAAATTTAATTTAATTGTATTTGTGGCAAGTGTGCATTAGTTCTATTACAACATGTCAAAAACTGGGTACAAAGTAAAGACCAGGGAAAATGTCATTACTTTGTCAACCAAATGTCAGCCAAATAATTTGCATTTTGACTAATTATTTAATTTCTCAGTTATGAACTAAAATTAAATTCTATTTTGAAATTCACACTTTCTAAATTTTGTAACATTCTTCGGTAAAAAGGTACCAACAGCTTCATGCGAATTTTACCAATAAATTCATATAAAAGCCCTGTCCAATCAATCCTTATATGCATAGAGCATGTAAACAGTAGCGAACTTCTTCCTTCTTCAAGTTGCATTAGTGACATCAGTAGAAAGTCTCTACAAGTAGAGCCCAAGACTCTGCAGTGGTAGGCTTTATGCTTTGAAAAATGCTTGATAAAATGAATCTGCAGCCAACTGTGCTGGAGATACAAAATGCACAACTTCAAGTGATGACTTCTGCATGACAGAGATAGGAGAAGCTGCTCAAGCTGTTTGCTCTTGCAGTTCTACACACAAACACAATGATGCCTAGATTAGTGAAATTAGCATACAATGTAATTTATATTTATGGGGGGAAATCTATTTATTGCACAAAATGCATATGGTATAGGGAATGTGTATCACAAAATGCACATTTTTTTCTAAATAGATTTGAGACAGAGAGAGATTTCAAGCTGGTACAGAAACAGGACTATGAATGTAAGGCTGGAAACTCACAGAAATTAAAAATGGATAGTTTTGCTTGACTATTTTCATATGATTGACTTAAACCGTAAAAACACAATTAATTATGCAGTGTGTAGGTACAGTTATTCCGCTTCTACCAGGGGTGAAATCCAGCAGGTTCTGACAGGTTCTGGAGAACCAGTAGTGGAAATTTTGAGTAGTTCGGAGAACCGGCAAATACCACCTCTGGCTGGCCCCAGAGTAGGGTAGGAATGGAGATTTTGCAATATCCTTCCCCTGGAGTGGGGTGGGAATGGAGATTTTGCAGTATCCTTCCCCTGGAGTGGAGTGGGAATGGAGATTTTGCAATATCCTTCCCCTGCCACACCCACCAAGCCATGCCCACCAAGCCACACCACGCCCACCAAGCCACGCCTACAGAACCGGTAGTAAAAAAAATTGGATTTCACCACTGTCTTCTACATGGTATAAGAAGTGATAATGCAAACTCACAATTACACTGCAGGACCATTTTTAGCCCAATAACAGGCAAAGTGAATGTCCTCAGCAAGAATATATATATATTTTCCTCTCTTGTAGCTTTTTTGGTATTGCTATGATTCTTATATTGGAAATTAGTGAAGTCCTATGCTAAATATTTTCTATATTTTTCTATATGAAAAGTTTTGTTCTTAAAAGGGTATTCTGATATTTTCAAATAATGAAGAGAAACAACACTTAGAGGATATACAGGAAATAGACAGTTGTGTACAGTAATCTCATACTATTTTAAAAAGCAACTGTCCACCAAAATGTATCACAGATCCAGGGGCTATCTTTATTAGTGGCACCAAAGCCTGCTCAAAAAATGTGTCAGGCAATGGCGAATGTCCTATGGGTTGTCCACCTTTGACCTTGTCATGTTGATGGGCAAAGTCTGTGAGGAGGTGTAATCACATTCTGGTGGACACAATTATGCTTCTAGATTAACAGCCTTGAGCAACTGGAATATATTCTTTCACAGAGAGGAAAAAGACAAGAAAAACATGTGGCTGCTAGCTATGTTTTCAAAGTAATATGCCATTTGATTCTCATTCCATCATCTCTGTAAGTACAGACAATCCAGTTTAAACTATTCTATGTAGATGCTAAGGGGAGGAAGGAAGGAAGGAAGGAAGGGAGGGAGGGAGGGAGGGAGGGAGGAATATTTTTTCTTAAGAGTTCATTAATTACAGAATTAACTCTGAAGACTTGCTATTCCAGCATACAAGTGATTGCAAGGATTACCGTCAGCTGAATTCGTGCAGTGTATGCCTCCCTCCCCTAGGCATTTAATGCATATCAACTGCACAACAATTAGAATAGGGACATATTCAAATGCCCCACATAACTCATGTCTTGATTTAAGATATCACCTGTGTTTACTGCCTCCCCACATCCCACAAAATGTCTTGGTTTGATTTGATTTATGTTTTTGTTTGTTCTTAATTTCCTTTATATGTATTGAGACAGCTTGAGGATTCATTGGATTATTCCTTTTGGGGGGGGGACTAATTTGATCAGCACTTCCCAGATTTCAAGATTCTTCTTCAGTTAGCAACTATTTTACCCAGAGCTTCGAAAAACCCATTCACCAAATATGTGGGCAAGTGCGGTTTTGTTTGATTTTGCTCAGCAACTTTCCCCCCCCCCCCGCCTTCCTTCCTTGTCTCCCTGCCTGAAGTTAGCTAAAGGGTATCTTTGTTCCGCAAGAGCCTCCCAATATCTAAGAAAGAACTCATTGTCAGTTTCTGCAAAATCAGAGGTTCGGCAAAAAATATGCCTGTTAGCTTGTTGTAAATCAAAGGCTGACAGTGTAACTTCACCATGTGCAAGTTTGCGATAAGTATAATAAAACAACACATGCCTGTTGGGATTGTCAGGCCACCGAGCATGACCATAAGGAATGTCCAAACCGCATGAATAAGGCCTACCATGGACATTAGATTTCAGCACGTGCAAGCTTGTAGCTACCAGTGACAAAATAGTGACAATGCATTAGAAAACTCTGTGCCTGAAAGTTAAACCAGGAAAAGGGAATGGAATGGAATGGAATGGAATGGAATGGAATAGAATAGAATAGAATAGAATAGAATAGAATAGAATAGAATAGAATAGAATAGAATAGAATAGAATAGAATAGAATAGAATAGAATAGAATAGAACAGAAAAGAACAGAAAAGAACAGAACAGAACAGAACAGAACAGAACAGAACAGAACAGAACAGAATAGAATAGAATAGAATAGAATAGAATAGAATAGAATAGAATAGAATAGAATAACAGAGTTGGAAGGGACCTTGGAGGTCTTCTAGTCCAACCCCCTGCTTAGGCAGGAAACAGTACATCACTTCAGACAAATGGTTATCTAATCACTGATTAATTGTTTTAACTATCAAGAAATTTCTCCTTAGTTGTAAGTTGCTTCTCTCCTTGATTAGTTTCCACCCATTGCTTTTTGTCCTACCCTCAAGGGAAAGAAGGGAAGGGAAGGGAAGGGAAGGGAAGGGAAGGGAAGGGAAGGGAAGGGANNNGAAGGAAGGAAGGAAGGAAGGAAGGAAGGAAGGAAGGAAGGAAGGAAGGAAGGAAGGAAGGAAGGAAGGAAGGAAGGAAGGAAGGAAGGAAGGAAGGAAGGAAGGAAGGAAGGAAGGAAGGAAGGAGTAATGTCATCCCTGCTTCTAATTTATTCTTTCAACTTTACTGTACGTTGCTTAATACGAAGAATTCTATTACAGTCTTGGAGCAAGGGTACCACACATTCCTTTGTGAAAATCTGTCAAAGAATGTCAGATGATGAAAACAAATATTTGGAACATTCTTCCTCCTTATATCTCCTTTTAACTATGCTGCCCTCTGGACACAGTTCAGTTCCCTAGAGTGTCTAAGAATAACGATAATGGCTTCACTTGCCTTGACCCTTGATTCAGTTATAAATCAAAACTTTATAGGCATTTTAAGGCAGAGAGAGTCTTCCTTCTTGCTTACGCCTGTGTGCAGGTACTGCTTCAGAATCAAAAAAAGATGATTGTTGACACTCAGAGGGACCCAATACATCAATAGCTTAAATTGAATCATAAGAAATGTAAGTAAGTGTATTCTTGTTACTGCAGGTCATAACTTAAAGTGTGCCACAAAACACTATAAAATAACAGGAATTATATCTTCTCCAGGGGCTTTTCAAAGGGCCAAGGTTGAAATCAGCTCAAAACTCAAATTTTGAGACAGCTAAACATGCTGTTAGAGTGGAGGACTGATCACTCAATATACTGTAGACTGTTATTGGCCCAGTATATGGGCAGCTGTAAATAGAAGAAAAATATTGGGTCCAATATTGTGCTGAGATGCATGTATGGGATAGTTAGCTGCGTATGGAAATACCACTAGCCACCAATTCCCAAAATGTCCTTATATTTTTATATTATATTTTATATATGTTGCATTTATATTTTTAATTAACCCGGGATCCAAGCTCCTTCCACTGATTCCTATAGTAAGACAACTTTTTAGTTTTTAATAATGCCTTGTATTTGGATCAGAATTGGATTCATAATTGAATCTATCCTTTCTTCTTTAACTCTCCTCTGTAGCTTTCTCAGAGCTTGTCTTTCTTCCTACAGCCTTGGTTGCACCATCCTGTCCTGTCATTCAATTTCCTGCAATGACAAGTAGTGGTTAGCTAGGAACTTAGCACACTATTGATTGAACTTAAAAAATGGTACACATTGGAGTGAGATAAGCAGCACAATGCCTAATATTAAATATTTGCAGTCAATGTTTCAATTATTTTGAACACAGAATCCTCCTTTACTATAGTACATGCAATGAGCATTGTGATAATCAGTACAACATTGGACAGAAAGCTTTATATCGAACTATCCTACAAAGGGTTGAAAGAAGCCTGGTTTTCCAACAATAACTCCATCAATAGACACATCGACCTGCTACCAGCTTACCAAGCATTGAGGCACCGGGAAAGATCCTGCAGGATGAGCAGAGACCAATTCTTATCGGGGAGTAGAGATCGATGGCACCCCCCCCCCTTTGGGCATGTAGATTTGTCCTGTGGAGGCATAGCCAGCCTGGACCGAATACTGAGGAGCCCGGCAGAGCAGCTTCAAGCCATAATAGACATGGATAATGAGGAACGAGCCGGGCCGGTTACAAGATCACAGGCAAAACAACCAACGAATTTTGATGATATATCGAATGTGCCTGTGAGGCGGTGGAGTGGTGGTGTGTGGGAAGGGGCCAGAGAGAATGCCGTTAAAGTAATATCTGACAGCTCAGCATCATTCCCTGGGGATGGGCAGCCCAAGCAGTGCATGATAGGGGAGGAAGCAACAGGAGCTAGGCCTCCATCAATTAACAGGTCTGAAGTAAAAACAATAGAGCTAATTCTAGGTGGGAGGTGGGCGGATGGGCCTACCACACGCGCAATGGCCAAATTGATCAATGATGTATAAAGGGGAATATCTCTTCGATGGTAGTTTTTACACTCTGACGATGTTAGCAGAGGCTAACGATAGCTAAGTGGATAATATATTTTAAGTTCCGGAGATCGCGATGTCTGTCTCTTCATATGTATATATATATA
>QLTV01002850.1:1668833-1703904 GCA_003457575.1 Thermophis baileyi | reverse complement strand
TTTTAAGATTTAGTGGAAAATGTAACAAAATATATATATATATATGTATATGTGTATATGTGTGTGTGTATAGATATATATATACGCAAATCAGAACAGAACAGAATAACAGAGTTGGAAGGGACCTTGGAGGTCTTCTAATGCAAACCCCTGCTCAAGCAGGAGACCCTATACCAGTGTTGGCGAGCCTTTTCGGCACCGAGTGCCAAAACGGGAGCACATGCCAGAAACCTGAAGAGCAGCTGCCCGGTGCGCATGAGCACTGGGCGGCTGCTCTTACGGTTTCTGGCGCTCCCGTGTGCATGAAGACTAACTGGCCAGCGCGCTGGAACCCGGAAGAGCAGCGGGTGATGGCTCGCGTGCCTGGAGAGATGGCTCTGCGTGCCACTTCCGGCACGCCTGCCATAGGTTCGCCATCACGGTCCTATACCATTTCAGACAAAAGGTATGTCCAGTCTCCTCTTAAAAGCCTCCAATGATGGAGCACCCACAACTTCTGAAGGCAAGCTGTTCCACTGATTAATTGTTCTCACTGTCAGGAAATTTCTCCTTAGTTCTAGGTTGGTTCTCTCCTTGATTAGGTCTGGTACAAATTGATCAGATGAAATCTGATCAACTTGTACCAGAACTGATTACTATTGTGTCCTTATTATTAGCAGAGAATGTTGCATGTACTATATATATAATTAAGGCTGGTTGGCATCATTAAGTTCATATATCCCTTTGAAAGACTGAAATACCATGTTATGGTTTCGGATTCAAATGATTTTCAGTAAATATTAGACAAATAGAATTATTCAATAAGAAGTACGGTATATCTCTAAGTATATCTCTAAAAATTAAGGTAGTTCTGCTTCTGCCTACTTTGTCACAAGAAAATCAGAACTGACTATGTTAAATAAGAATGATTTGAATACAATAAGAATGTGTAATTTAAGAACTACATGTGTTAAAACATGATATAGGGCCAATAATGAGACAATGCTGAATGAGCGTGGACAGAGGTACTTTAATGTGGGTTGAGAATGAATTCTAATCAAATGCAGAGTTATGAAAGCAGAATGAACTTTTCAAGAGGAAGACTAAACAAGTTGGGATTGGAAGGAGTTGATGAACTCTTTACAAAGAGACAAGTGAGTAGTTTTAAGAACAAAATAAAGTATATGTATGTGATGGAAGCAATTTTTTAAAGAATAGAAAGATATAGAGGCTTATTGTGAATGATATTGGCATAAATTTGATTTAATTAGCTTTTCTTTTAACTTCTACCTTTAATTTAGATCATGTACTGTTTCTTTCAAGTTGTGCATAGTGTTGCTTATTTCAATAATTGTGTGCTGTGTGTATATATTGTGCTTTTGGCTATATAACTAACTTTAACTGTTGTGGTAGTGAGTTTGCTCCCACCACAGTCTAGCCAAAATATTTTCTAAAATATTCCCAGATTCCTCTCTCTTTCTCTATGTTTGGCAGATAAGCACATTTCCAACTTTGTTCCATTCAGCCACAATATTTTTATTTTCTACCAATACTTTTGTAGCCCATTGAACAGTCCATTTGCCTGCTTGTAAATAAAATTATTGAGAAATTATGCCTTTTTTGGAGCATTAATTGTTTTTATATCAAAGGATTCTTTAAAAATCAAAATCAGAAGGGGTGGCTTGCTTAGCAAGGTCTAACAATATTACCCATCAGAGTCGATGTTCACAACGATTGTCCTGAATATCCCTTCCAAGTATGCATTGTTTTTGGTGTGTTATACTGCAAATGTTGAATCAGGTCAGTGCTTTTTTTGCATAGCTCAGGTGCTATTACAGCTCTAACCATAAGGCAGGAGTATAAAGTGTATTATTTATAGGACTTAATTTATGGAATAAATGTAGGCAATTACTAAAGCAGGCCAAGCAAATTGTCCAGATGAAAAGTCTTTAGAAATGTAATGCAAGTTTCTCTGATTTCTTTTTAAAAGATAGGGAGGATATAAACGCAATATATAGATATGAGGCAAAATTAGCTGATTAAATACTCTTTTATAAGATGTTACAGCTATCAATCTCTTGAATGGATTTTAAGAAACAATGAAATCAGTGCTACAAGCTCAAGTTGTTGAATAGAATAACTGATGGAGGCTGTAGGAAACAGAGGAATGGAACTGAAATGGCTGATATCGCTCATATCCCTTTCCTGTAGCTTCAAGGCCTTGGGATCTATGGGAACAAGTGAATGAAAGGTGGCAGAAAGCCCTTTCCACTTTTTTCCAAATCAAAGTCTTCCTTAATAACACCACAGAACAAAGCCTCAGTTATCACCTGTTGCAACATAGGAACAGCATAGAAAGGCTGAACCTGCAACATGACATTCCAATATTTTTCATCATTTTATCACTTCTGTGCTTAGGAACAGATGCCCGTGCTCAAGATTGATTCCAGAGGTCTGGTCAAATAGATTCTGTTTCAGATAGGGGAAGTTATAGATGGGGGCGGGGGGGGGGAAACAAGTCCTTTTCTATGAGTAAATTGCCATCCGCGGATTTTGTCATACCAATCTTTCACTGTGGCACTATTATTGTATTTTTATGTTGTAACATTCACATGCAAAAACTTTTAAACATTTAGCTGCTTTCAACAATGCATTCTGAAGACCAACTTTTCACAGATGATAGCCAAGAATTTCTTATCAGCCTATCAGATAGTTGAAGGGTATTTTGCTTGTGTAGACACCTACCAGTTAAACCTTTGCTCCATACTTGTAAAAGAAGGAAGAAATTGGTCACCTCTGTGTACTCCCTCCTTGAACCAGCCATTTAGATGCTAATCCAGGCGGATTATGACACTTCTGCAAATTAGGCTTATGTTACTTTCTGGATGGAGAACCCCATAATAAGCAAGCAATGGGTATATGATTCATATTTGAATATCTTCTTGTTGACATGCAATGAGTTAACTTAAAGGCCCAATCCTCTCCATAAAACAGACTGGTTTATCCAATGCATGACAATGTACTCAAAATAACACTCAGAAAAAGAAGACACTTCATAGCCAAAAACAATGTTACTGTTACCGACCCTGGGTTTGTTTGCTCGTTTGTGCGATTGATTTTGAGCTATTACAGGAGTCGAAGAGTTAATAAGGATGGTGGAAACTGCCAGCTAATATCTACTCCGAGATGCCCTTGTGTAAGAGGATTTTTTTTTTAATATTCTTTGCTCTATATTTATTCCCTTCTAGCGGATGCTTCATTAGTGCTTCTTTTTCCTCTTGCCTGCCTAATTCATTCTCCCAGATTCTAGCAAGCCAAAAGCTCACCTTATGCTACTGCAGAAGCAATTTTTATTTTTTGAAGGTTAATCCAACTCAGCAGGATTTAGAGATGGCACTTTTCCTTGATCGTCGGCATGTTGGCTCAGGCCAGACAGCTGTTTGGATACTTTCCACTGGGAATCTTGCCCTCAACACCCACAGTTGATGCACATACATGGTCTATTGGCTGCCTACTTCCATGCCCATCTGTTCAGATGGCAGACTGCCCACTCACAAGTTCGCTGGAACCTTGCCCTGAGTGGGTAGGTGCCAGGCAATGATGGGTTTAGATGGGCAGCCTGCAAAATATTGTAAGTGATCACTTCTTCTTCTTCTTTTTTTTTCCTGCAGGAAGTCCTTCTCTTCTGCTAACATTGTGTACTAGGCTGGGATTAATCAAACCCACGCAGGCTTAATATACCCAACCAAAATTGTGATTTGTTACTTAAATTCTTTCTTTTGTTGATTGCGGTAGTAAAAAAAACAAAGTTATTGAAGGTGACACGCTGTTCAGAAAAAGCAGACATTAAATCCATTATGATGATATGGAAAATGAAAGGGGAATATTTTGTGATCACGAAGATGACACTATGGTGATTGGATTGGAGCATGGAATTGGGGAAAAGGAACAAAGAAAAGTGCTAATATGGAAATCAGACTATAAATTAAATTATCATCATGCAGGTACAGCTGCAGCTTGTTTCGATGCAGCACAAAAACACTCATAAGTCAAAGTTATGGCATCAGTAAACAAAGTGACGAGCAAAAAAGCAAAGCACGCATTTTAAATATAGTCCTTCTCCTGTACCCGTAAGCAATGATTTATTAAAGAATAGCAGCACGAAGTCCTGTCCTGAAATAGTCTTTAGTAGATAAGAAAAAGGTGGTTGTAGAGGTAAAAAAAAAAGTGTGTGTCTGTGTGCTGTCATTTCAGATTGAACAAAATATCTTATTATAAATGTTTGTTGAGATTCAGGAACCTTTCAGAAAAGCAAAGCATAATTTTCTTAGTATTGCTGAGAGATCATTGACAGCTATGTTTTTTATATATAAGGCATGTCTCTATATTATAATCTTTCCCAGTGGTGAAATCTAAAAAATTTCCGTACCGGTTCTGTGGGGGTGGCTTGCTGGTCATGTGACTGGTGGGCGTGGCTTGGTGGTCATGGTCATGTGACCGGGTGAGCTCAAAAACCAACTATCACACTTTACACAAAAACAACACAAAAGCCACACAACTGACTCACACACAATGCAAAAGCACACAAAATGGCCCCTGCAACAACAAGCAGGAACCTCACAGAGCCACAAAGAGCTCAAAAACCAACTATCACACTTTACACAAAAATAACACAAAAGCTACACAACTGACTCCTACACAACTGACTCACACACAATGCAGAAACAGCTGGACTTCACACAAAATGGCCCCTGGAACAAGCAGGAACTCACAGAGTCACAGAGTGAATAGGTAGTAAAAAATGCTTTTAAAAAAGTTTAAAAAAAGGTTCATCAGCTGTGACAATCAGCTGTGCCACCCGATTGTCGAAACCTTTTTACTTTTGAAAAGCATTTTTTACTACCGGTTCTGTGAACCGGAAGCATTTGTTATTACCGGTTCGGGCGAACTGGGCCAAACCGGTAGCATTTCACCCCTGATCTTTCCTAACATTTCTTAAAGCACATCTGAGGACTATACCACAAATGAAACAGAGATAAAATAAGCCACAATGAAAACAACCAACAAAGCAAAACAACATTTCTATGTGGAATATAGTTAATTCTCTCATTTCTTTTAAAATATAGGACAGGATGTAGGGAAGGAAATATCAAGTGTAGCCCATCAATTTTTAAAGCTGGAAATCATGTTAAGTAGTAGTCTTTTTACTTCAAATGTGTTCATACAGCTGGGAATCTTGATGGCTCTGCTAGCTTGTTTGGATATAGTGATTATGCAAATATTAAATTTGTTTAATTTTTTTTCTATTAGTAACATTCTTATCATATATGGGTTGCAAACATCTGAACAGTAAGTAGATTGCTGCAGTTTGTTTTCTGAATCACACTGCTGCCATCTAGTGGCCATCCAGAATTGTGTAGCCTACATACAGCATATCTAATAATTATGTCTGACCAAGATAATTTTTCCCCATAGTGATTTTCATTGTAATATTCCTCAAAATTGACTGACAAGCACTTTTGGTTTGTTTTTTTTGTCCCCAGTATATAAGTATTATAAAAAGTTTGGAAGCTGAGTTATATTTGAAATTGTAACCCCAGAATGTGTCGAAGAATCAGTTGCATCATTTCCAAGACAACATTTCTGATTATTCTTCGTCTGGTTTTATGGAGACAAAATGAACACAGTATTTTATCAAAAAGACTCTTCTTACCTACAAACCTCCCATAACATTGAGAATAGTAGTAATTGCTAACTAGTAGGCACTACAGAGTCTGTCGTTGTAAATAAGCAAATTTGGGGTGGAGCTTTCAATATAATGAAGTTGCTTACAGTTGGAACTCTTCCTTCTTAGCAGATTTCACAAAATGATTTTGGTCAACTGAGTTGGGATGGGATAAAAGGAAGCATTGAGTTATAGACTATATCACGAGTGTCAAACTCGAGCACGTCACGTGACGTCAGTGGTGGGTTGCTGCCGGTTTGGACTGGTTCTTTAGAACCGGTAGTGGAAATTTGCCGCCACTCGCCGAACCAGCAGCGATGACCAGCGGTCCACACTCCCAAACCAGTCTTCCGGTTGCCGCGGCTTCCAAAAAACCCCTCTGCGCATGCGCAAAGGCTTCTGCGCATGCAGAGGGTCATTTCCGTGAAGCAAAATGCGCACTTCACTCCATGAAGCAAAACACACATGCAGAGGGTCATTTCCGTGAAGCAAAACGTGCACTTCCATCGCGATGCGAACTGGTAGAGAAGACATATTGCAACGTTTTTTGCCTTTGCGGAGCCAGGGTGGGTGTGGCCTGAGTGTGATGCATCTGGCCCGCGGGCCGCCAGTTTGACTCCCCTAGACTAGATTATGAGATGATCATTTGTGAAAATATAATCATGGGGAAAGATTTCAGATTGTCATTTTAATGATGACCATCAAGAGACTTATTAACCAGAAAATATGCTCATGAGCAAGTGCTTATTTTTGCAACCTCTGAGTTATTTGTCTAGTAGTAGAGATGATGATGATTTATTAGGTTTTGGCCAACTACTTAAATCTCTCAATGGTTTACATGATAGCACTTAGACTTATATAGCACTTAGACTTATATACCGCTTCACAGTGCTTTACAGCACTTTCTAAGCGGTTTACAGAGTCAGCATATTGCCCCCAACAATCTGGGTCCTCATTTTACCCACCTCGGAAGGATGGAAGGCTGAGTCAACCTTGAGCCGGTGAGATTTGAACCGCCAAACTGCAGCTAGCAGTCAGCTGAAGTAGCCTGCAGTGCTGCACTCTAACCACTGCGCCACCTCGGCTCTTAATGATACACATGTAGAATTGTTTACAAAAATATAATAGACAACTGCAGAATCTTCTAGGTTATGGGTAAATTTGAAGGAGAAGAACTGATTTTGGCAAAGCTATCGATTAAATTTGCAAAATGAAAAAATGTTTAAGTCTATGGAGGAGGAGGAGGAGGCAGAGGAGGAGGAGGAGGAGGATCTGGCATCTGGGTGATCCATTGAAGAGGAAAGCGTGCTCTGAATGGGATACAAAGGCCTGCAACCAGGAATAAAGCGACAGAGAGGGTAATTTGAAGAAGAAGAAGAAGAAGAAGAAGAAGAAGAAGAAGAAGAAGAAGAAGAAGAAGAAGAAGAAGAAGAAGAAGAAGAAGAAGAAGAAGAAGAAGAAGAAGAAGAAGAAGAAGAAGAAGAAATATTTTAATGAATAACACCCATCTTAGGTCTCAGACAAGCATGCTCTTATAATTATTACACAAAAATATAATTATTGCACATTTGCACACTATTGGAACTGCAAATAGATGACACATTTAAAATTCAGTACAGAATAATGCTATATTCACTTGAATAGGTCTCCGTAGTAGGTATTTTTATAAATGATTCTTCTCTGGGTTTTTGGTTACAAGAATGCAATCAGATTGTAGGCTAGCCAAATTCCTTATCCTTTATCTTTCTAGGAAATAAAGTGCTTGTATAACTTAATACTATCTTCTCATTGAATAAAATTCCACAATTTCCATTTTCTCCTCAAGCATCCAACCCATTTTTTTTATTTGTTTATATCCCACCGTTATTATTCTTATAAATAAATAATGCAAGATGACTAACATATCCAACACACCTTTCCTCCTCCTCTTTCCCCCACAATAACAACCCTGTGAGGTTAGTGGGGTTGAAAGAGAGCGACTGGACCAAAGTCACCCAGTTGACTTTTAAGCCTAAGGTGGAACTAGAATTCACAGTTTCCCAGTTTTTAGCCTGGTTAACCACTAGAACAAACTAGAACTAATTCAGATTTGAACATAATACTTCATTAGCTATGTCTTTTCAACTTGTATACTTTTTTTTTGTCCCCATACATGTTCAGTATCTCAGCTGATAGCCCATCTCCTTATTCTGCTGCCATGGGCTACCAGTCCAGAACAAAGTTAAGTCTTATGATCACCAAGAGTCAGGCACAGGAGGAAAAAGAGCAGAAAAAAATAATAATCAATGGTTGCCTAAAGATAGCATTGAAAACTTACTTTCCCCATTGTGCACCCGCTACTATCTTTGATTCTCACAGCCCGTGTCTATATCCTTTAAGATAATTTGCCATGCCCTCCACCAACTGTACTATTACTTTATCACTGCCTGATTTTGATTCTCTTCAGCATTAACACAGTGTTGGGCCAATGTGTGCTGCAGTCAATTGGTATCATCAGTAGGGTACAGCTGTTCAGAGCAGGGGTGGGTTCCAACTTACCTTGCTGCCGGTTCGCTCCCTCCCGCGCCGCGTGGGCGCACCTCGTACTGCATGCGCAGTAACAAAAAATAAAAAAAAATAATTAAAAAAAACAAAGCCAAAAAAACATGGTGACTGCATGCACAGTGCCGGAAGTCGGCTTCTGCGCATGCTCAGAAGGAAAAAAAAAATAAAAANATCAGTAGGGTACAGCTGTTCAGAGCAGGGGTGGGTTCCAACTTACCTTGCTGCCGGTTCGCTCCCTCCCGCGCCGCGTGGGCGCACCTCGTACTTGCATGGCAAGAAACAAAAAATAAAAAAAAATAATTAAAAAAAACAAAGCCAAAAAAACATGGTGACTGCATGCACAGTGCCGGAAGTCGGCTTCTGCGCATGCTCAGAAGGAAAAAAAAAATAAAAAAAATAAAGAAAAGAAAAAAATTAAAAAAAAAAAAAAAAAGATGGCGGCCCCCACGGACCGGCACCGACCGATCCGGTTTGGTGATGTCATCGTGATGTCACCAGCGGGCTGCTACCGGTTCAGGAGAACCGGTCCGAACTGGGAGGAACCCACCCCTGGTTCAATGATAGGGGATAAAATTGTACTTTATGAAATTCTCTTTCCTGCACAGTCACACAAAAGTATTGATAGCCTGTTCCTCACTCATTTTATCTTAATTTCTCATCATTGAGTTTCAACTTGTAGGAAGTTAGCACCCACCCTCCTAGAAAAATGAAATATTCTAGGAAATATTAAAAAGGCAGAATATTATATTTCCCTGGATGAGAAATGGAGAAACATGTTTTTAGGCAGGAAGCAGATTCACTCTTAATAGCCCCCACCCTCCTCAATAGCCCACAGCAGATGTCAGCACTTAAGAGATAAAGAGATAGCTAGGTCTATTCATAAGCAAATGCCCTCACCAACAATGATAGGATTAGCCCTCTACCCATCTAGCAACAGAACTCACCACATGGCACCTAGGGAGATTACATCACCCAGCAAGGCTCAACCAAGCCTGGGACTCAAAAGACAACCTACAAAGTTACCCCTGCATGGCCCCATGGGAGTCTGACAACCAATCAGAATACAAGCTCAAATTCAAAGCCGAACAGAGGGTATAAATCTCTCTCTCTCTCTCTCAATCATGTGTTTTTTGCCCAGGACCTCAAACCATGTGGTGCTGTCCACCATTAAAAATAACACTGATCTTTCCAATCAGCCAGCATGTTTCCAGTGTCTTTCTCCCCACTTGGAACTGAACCCAGATGGACATTTCTTCCAACAAAGTCAATGGATCAGTGGTTGAGTGATATCTTCATATATATAAGCAACCACCGAATGTTCCAACTTTGCTCTGACATGGAAAAGAATCTCTAAATTAAGAATTGGAATATTTAGTGCAGGATCCAATCTGGGTTGGTCACTGGGATAAGATGTTTTGTCTTCCAAGCTTTCCCTGAAGATGGCCTGCAGCACAAGTCTGAAAGCTTGGAAGACAAAACCTCTGGTCCCAGTGACCGACCCAGATCGGATTCTGCAACATTATTCTGGGACATATATATTCGCCTTCATTCGTGGAACATTTAGTGATCAGAAAACTATGATTTTTCTGGGCTGAAAGAGAGTGACTGACCCAAGGTTTCCCAGCCATTTTCATATCGAAGGCAGTAGTAGAATATACAGTCTCCTGGTTTCTAGCCTGATATCTTAACTGTTATGTATTGAATATATATAGTTGTGTTAAGCCCTGCTAAAGTGAAACTAACCTTTAGTTTAGTTTCAGGGGTGAAATGCTCCCGGTTCGCTCTTACCTGTCAGTCGCCATAGAGCCGGCCGCCAAGGTAGCGCGAGGCACTGCCCACCCGCCCGGACGCCACCCGGACGCTGCCATTTGGGTTCTTTTACCCTATGCGTATGCGCAAAGCGTTCTGTGCATTCGCAGAGGGTAAAAGAACCCAAATGGCGGCGTCCGGGCGGGTGGGAAGCGTCTTGCGCTACCTTGGTGACCGGCTCTACGGCGACCGACAGGTAAGAACGAACCAGGAGCATTTCACCCCTGCTTTAGATGACCCTACCTGTTGACTCCAAATGTTTTGGGCGTTTTTTTTCAAGTATTATGATTCGTTAAGGCCCTGTGGGCCCAGAGTATAAATTACAGGGATTTGCCTGCAGTTCCTCAGTTTCAGTTTTCAGTCAATAAATGTTGTTGTATCTATTGTTCTGTTTCTTGCCTGCTGAAGCCCACTACACAATATTAACCACTAGGCCAAACTTTCTCTCTGCTTGTAAAAGAGTATCAGCTAACAGGTAACTAAGATAAAAAAAAGAGTCAATGCAGTCTGAGATTTGAGATGATAAAGAGGTATACGTTTGTGTCACAATTTGTGGTAAGATTGACAGGGAGAGAAGGTCATGGGCTATACAGATCAGCATTCAGAGAAGATGGGAGATCTGCTTTCTCCAGTTCCATTGTATGTATTCTAAGACGATGCGGCCTTTATAAGGAGATCTGGCATTCTGGATGGAAAGGAAAAAATGCTAATGAAGATGTGAAAGATATCAAGCATTTCATTTTTTTTTTTAAAGAAGGGGGAGTTTGTAGCCAATTGAGAATAAAAAGTATCTTTGCAGATCAATTCCCTCACCTATCTACTGTACAAGATGTACCATGTTCTGGAATCCAGATAGTCTTTCAGTTGTAATTATGAGTTTAAACAATGGAAAGACATCTTCCCTAACATCTTTCCTGGGAACAGTTCAGACCAGATGAATGTAGCCATCAGCAGACAGCCGTGTTTTATTTGTGATGCATTCTGACTTTGTTTATTAAGTAATCATTTCTGGGTACAAGTGTCAACACAATTTGCTTTTTGAATAATGTGAAGCAGATAACCTCAATTAACAAGCAATTACGGTAATTTTCATACTAAATGCTCTCCTTAATTGTTTTCAAACCTGAAACTAAAACTGTAATAAATAATGAATGGTGAAAATACACTGGTGGGGGGATGAGGGAAGATCCATGGTGGGTTTTTCCCCCCACAGGAAAGTGCTTAACTAACCAACAAAAGAAAAGTGTTCATTTGAATATTATATATATCTATTATATTATTATATATTATTATTATTATTAATGTTAATATTATATTATATATAATATTATATATTATTATTAAGTGAAGGCCAAAGGTCCCAGTTGTGGTAGGGCTATGGCTCCTAAACTAGCAGAGTGGCTCCAACAGATCCTGGGAACAACTTCAGAGCTTTCTGCTCAATAGATCAATAGATTCACTGTTAGAAACAGCTAAGATCCTACACAGAACCCTCAAACTCCCAGGACCCGAGATTGAGGAAGACTCAGACTACCCATAAGTCCTGTCACTGCTAACCCCTGAATGTGTCCGGCAGAAAGATCTATTACAACCGATTTGTGCTGAATTTGACAGACATAAAGTCATACTTTTGTATCAGCAAGGCCACTCTCAACGGGAAATCAACAAACAAACGATATTCAAGATGTGGTCTTCAAAACCGAAAAATAATTATGGACGGTCAATAAAACTTTGCTAAAACAACAAAGTGGGTGGTGGCCTATGATTTTTGCAATCCCTCTCCCTCTCCCTTTCTCCTTTTCCCTTTCTCTCTCTCTTTCCCCCTCCCTCCCTCACACACACACACTTACATTATTTATTCAATGTAGATGCTACAAGTTGGATCAATGGCTAAATTGTGGAGCTCCATCTTGCATTTTTTTTCTTTTTTCTTTTCTTTTTAGGCCCTTTCTTCTCCAAGTTACTTCGAGATCTTTTCATGAATTTATTTAAATCAATAAGCTACTGATTACTGTATCGCTAATATAATTAATAGCAAGTTCAGCTAATTTCATCTATGGTTTCATCCCTAAACTCTGGGAAAGCTATTCTCAAGTTTGAAACAATTTACAGGTGTTCAAAAATCAGTGCTCTTTCATAAGATGAAATACCAATTGTATGGCTGCTAGATATACTTCTAACAGGGTTTAGTTGATAATAACTTCCTAAAAGTCAATTGATATCATGCATTTTTGTTATTCAGTGCTTTTTAACGTATTTATGATGATTTTTCAAATATCTGGATATTATGACTTAGATAATTTATTAGTGTTATTATTTAAACAATGTATAACAATCTCATCAATGACTCTGGCAGTGTACAAAAGCTGAAAACCAAATACAATACAATCAACAGTGATTCAAAGAGTCAAGTTCCATGGTCAAGAGAAACATACCCTATTTATCAAACAATACTACATCAACCATTAAATCAACTAACAGAGCTCGCTAATGCCCCAGCCCAGAGGTGGGTTTGGACCGATTCGGACAGGTTCTATAGAACCGGTAGTAACTTGGCGGCCTGGGTCGCTAGAACCGGCAGCGACCCAGGCCTGCCACACCCCCGAACTGGTTCTTCCGGTGGCGCCGTAGGCACCACCATCTTGTTTTTTGTTTCTGCGCATGCGCAGAAGCTTTTTTTAAGCACTACGCGTGCGCGAAGTGCGCGGGCACCCGCTTGGCACAACACTGAGCAAACCGGCAGTGAAGAAAACCAGAACCCACCCCTGCCCCAGCCCATATGTGAGGGGAAAAGTAAACTTCTAAGTGTCCTGAAAAGGATTACAGGTTGGGGGAACCCCCAAATAGATCTTAAAATATGCATTCTAAAAACTAATATGACACAATATATAAATTCTAAATAAAAGGCAGTTGATTTCAGCAAAATCCATAATGAAATGAAACAAATATATACGCAGTGTGTCTTTGAAACTAAAACAAAGAAGTATAGGAAGGAAGGGAGGGAGGGAGGGAGGGAGGGAGACTGTGCATCCGTCTGAATCATGCATTGGTCTGATTCTGCATCAGTATAAAACCTAGGATAGAATGGAGAGTATAATAAATAGTTTTAGAGGTTACTAGGTTGCATTTTTCCCCTTTATCTCATCTTTGTAATTTATTTGGATTGCTCTTAGTTACTTTCTACATGATGCATAAAGTTGCTTAGCACTAAAAAGGAATAGTATGATAGGTAGATATTTATGTAAAAGAAAACACCCATAGGAACATTCTCACACTTTTCTTGTTAAGTTTTTGAAGTACAGTCATTCTTGTACGTTATTTCCTTTGGCAGCAGACTTTTGCTAGCACTCTTTTTTTTTCTGCACCTTTTCCTAAGCAACCCATTTAGTCTGTACCTATTTTCAGTGGTAAAATATGCTTCCATGTTTGGCAAAGTGCGGATTTCAATGTGCAACCCTGTTGCGTTTCTGAACAGGTTCACCATAAATGAACTGGGCACTCTCATGTTGCATATCTCAAACTGCACACCAAGTGCTCCTATTTCTACACTTCCATCTGCAAAACTAGAATTTGTATCTGGAAGAATAAAAATTGAAATCATCTTTTCTACACATGAAGGCAACGGAAATATTCTCTTTTCTGGGAGAAACCGAACCACCCCAGGTTTGATTAGAAGAACACAAGCTAATCAAAACTGTATAAAACTGCACTTTGATCGGCTTTGAGGTGTTTCATTTCAAAGATGTACTCATGCTTGGCTTCTACTTCATAGCCACATATAATGTTAGAAGGAAAAGTTATCACAGGTGATTATCGGTTCCTTTATACTACCCTGCTGCCCCTTTTGACATTTTCTGACTGTTAAGCTGTTCCCTTTATGGAGACAATTGTTAGTTATTTTAATGTTGAAACAAAAAGCTCCTGGATAAGAGATAAGCTTCTGACCGAAGATCAATAAGAGAGATACCATTTCGGTTGCAAACTTTAATAATGGCAACAATAGAGAGCCAAGCTTTATGTATTCATGCAATTTAAAATCTAGCAGGTATAAATCTTATCAAAGATTCACAGATATTCCTGAGGGAGGGGGGTCTATGTATATACATATTTCATACATAAATTAGTTTTTTCAAGAGCTATCAATTGATGCAGTATTGTGCAAAGAATCGCAGTAACCAAAAATAAAGTTTAGGAAGTTTCAAATCAGAGCCGTAATCTCAATGTATGTTTATATAGCTGATGTTCATATATTGTATCTCCACTCCCTGAAGATGCCAGCATTCTATAAACAATTCAAAAGATCAAGAGCAAAATGCAGTGCTAATTTCCCCACGTCCCATTCCCAAAATCTGAGGTCTTCCTATCCAAAACAATTTTGGATTACATCAGGGAGCTGGTTATTTGTCTGTCTGTCTGTCCGTCCATCCATCCATCCATCCATCCATCCATCCATCCATCCATCCATCCATCCATCCATCCATCCATCCATCCATCCATCCATCTATCTATCTATCTATCTATCTATCTATCTATCTATCTATCTATCTATCTATCTATCTATCTATCTATCTATCTATCTATCTATCTATCTATCTATCTATCTATCTATCTATCTATCATACTTCTTAACTGCCCATTTCCCTCAGAGAAGGACTTTAAAATTTATATATATATAAAGGAAGCAGTATGCTCCCTCCCATATTTGGGTATACAAGATGATTTTGAGTATATATGTGTGTGTGTGTGTGTGTGTGTGTGTGTGTGTGTGTGAGAGAGAGAGAGAGAGAGAGAGAGAGAGAGAGAGAGAGAGAGAATGTATCACATAGGTATATACATGTAGATGTATCACATAGGTGTCAGGAAGTTAAGTTAAAATAATAAGACATCAACTGCAGAATATATATCCTGCATTTGATGTCTTATTATTTTAACCTAACTCCTGACACCTATGTGATACATCCACATGTTGTCTCTTGACAATAACATAGAATTGGTTTGCATTGATCTTTTCTCAACTTCCTAGTCTATCTACAGCCCTGGAAGTTCTTGAAGATCTCTTTTCCAGGTATTCATCAACTGCAAACCTGCTTAGGTTTTTTGAGATCAGCCAAGTGAAGGTCAGTTAAATGCTGCCACCTACTGTAACTAATTTCACTTCCAATTATCTCAACTATTATACTTTACAAGTACAGGCCATTTGTGTTTCCAGCTGCATGGGAAAATCAATCAAGTGACATGGAGTGGTTTGATTTGGTTATCTAATTTGCATGCAGATGTATGAAAAATTGGGACAAGTAGTAGTACGACTTCAAGGAGGAGATAAACTGCTACAAGCTACAAGCATGGCACCAATTTGGATAGCTCTAAGTAGGACTATGCAAATTCACTGAGGCTAAGATTATTTACACAAATCAAGATGATAGAAAGATATAATATAGAACCTCTGGCACCAGAAGCAATTCACCTCTTAGGACCAGTTACTAGAAGTAACTAGTGGGACGTGTGGAGCTCACACTTTCTACTTTTCTTCTTGTGAGATTAGGATCGAAATACTCATCGTGGGTCTGTCCAATCATATCAGAAAAAGCCAAGTCAGACAGTCCATAGAGGAGTATATTCTCCTGCAAGCTAACTAAAGGAGCAGGGTGATCTACCATGTGCATTCTATTCCACATTGCTTTACACAGCTGAAAAGAACTATGGCATCATCTATATATAATTTCTGAGTATAACTTTTTATTAAGGATTTTGCTTATAATAGCAAATACTAATAAGTAAATTTAAAGAAAGAAAAGAGAAAAGAAAAACATAAATAGTGCAAGAAAATAAGAAAAAGGAAGAAGAAAAAGAAATAATATTATAAATAACAAGATAGGAAATATGTAAAAAAGTATTCCCAACCTTCATCACAACTATAAACAAATTTAGTAACACTTCATCCCCTATAAAGTTACCAGCAAATATCTCTTCAGCCCATATTCCATCCCTTATCTATAAACAAATCTACAAAGCATCATCTTTTCAATCCAGTTGTCTATAAAAAGTCCATAAAGAGTTGCCAGAACTTTGCAAAAAAGTCTTATTTTAAACTGGATTAATTAAACCAACTTTATATTCCTTCCTAATAATCTTAATCTTTAGTTCATTCAAATATTGTTATAGATTTGATTTCTCTTCAATTCTTCTTTATTCCATCATACAGACTTCTTCAAAGATTTAACAACCCTCTTTGGTAAATCCAATAAGAAACTATTTTCCAGGTCATTTTCTGGATTTGTCATTTGTATATCCCCTTTAATTTTTAAAATTTCAGCCAATTTCTTTTCTATATCCAATAAAGCATCCTTTTCCAAATCATTCCCTTTGTCTGTCATTTGTAGTTTCATTTTTGGTACTTTGTCTTGTAGGATAAAAATTTATTCACATCTTTCATTCCGTCATTAGCATCTTTTGGACAATATAGTCAGACATTATTACTGACACTGTTGATATTATAGCTACTTAATTTCTGGCTCCATTCTTCAAAAATATCCTTTAACATTTCCATATTATTTTTTTGGTCATTTTTCAAGTCTCAGTGCTAACCAAAACCAAAAGCAGGCTTGCATTTTTTCCCCTTCTACTTAGAATTTTTAGTTTCCTCTGGTGTCCATTTTCTAAAATCATAATGTCACTTATCTTTTTTATGACTTATAATAACCTAACATAGCAAAAATTAGTTTGGTTCCCACAAGAAAGTATGTTTTTACAATTAATTCCTACCCTATTGCCAAAAACCCACACATAACCCCAGGTGTTAAAATGAATTATGAAATAATTTTATTTTCCTTTTACTTAGAAATAGCAATTGAGGTGTTTGGAAATAGGGTAAGAACATAAATGCACTGGCTGAAAATCATTTAGTTTTAATCTTATTTATTTTATATACTTTTCACATGTGCTATATTTCTATGACCTATTTTATTTGCTTAGTGTTGAATGTTGTATGTCTATAATTTGAAGGTGCATCTGACACAAATAAAGAATGCACTGCTGTAATGCATACGGAGATAGATGAAAGGATCATAAGTGCAGAGATAGAGACTAACTGCACATTTAAGAATGTACTTTACAGCAATATAAAGTTCATATTTTTGGTACACTGATGGTCATACTTGGCTTTTCTCATAAGCAGCCTGTTGCATGAATTCATACAATCATAGTGTTGGAAACAGAGGTGGGTTTCAGCAGGTTCTGACCATTTCTGGAGAACCAGTAGCGGAAATTTTGAGTAGTTCGGAGAACCGGTAAATACCACCTCTGACTGGCCCCGCCCCCATCTATTCTCTGCCTCCCGAGTCCCAGCTGATCAGGAGGGAATGGAGATTTTGCAGTATCCTTCCCCTGGAGTGGGGAGGGAATGGAAATTTTACAGTATCCTTCCCCTGCCATGCCCACCAAGCCATGCCCACCAAGCCACACCACGCCCACCAAGCCACGCCCACAGAACCGGTAGTAAAAAAAATTGAATCCCACCACTGGTTGGAAAGTATCTTACAGGTCTTCTAGGCCAATTCCCTACATAGGGCAAGATTCACCAAAGCATCTGTGACAGATGATCATCTGGCCTCTGTTTGAAGACCTCAGCAAAGGAGAACTCACCATGCCCTAGGATAGCCTGCTCCAGTTCATATAGCCAAAAATTTCTTCCTGATATTTAGCCTGAACCGACTTCAACAATATTTGTAGAGTTTGGGGTTTCATTTATTTATATAGTGGCAGTAGACATAGCTGTGTCAGACAGATTTAAAAGATATATATCTTTCAAGGTATAATTGCAGGCTTTTGCTGGGACAACTTTCTGGATGAAGACACTTTTTAAAAAAAAGAGGTATCTCTTATATTTGTATAAATTGTAATTGATAAAAAATTACAGGATGTCTAAAGGCACATCTAGTGATTTTTTCCCAAACAAAAATAAAGTAATCAATATATGACAAAGATTAAAGAAGCCATTCATAAAATTTAAAGCACAAATCCTAAAAGAACGGGGGGGGGGGGAGAAACCAAGCCATTCAGAAAATTTAAAGCACAAATCCTAAAAGAACGGGGGGGGGGGTGGAATCCAAGTATATATACAAATATAGCAGCAACTCCTGGTGAACATTAGGGGATTAAAGCTAAATCACATTTTTCCCCAGAGTGAGCTGAAATGCTGAAGATTAAGAAATTTAAGGGAGGGAAACTAAAACACACAGAGACAAAAGCAAGACAAACTTGTTTATTTACTTGTATAGCGAGCATTGTATTTGCCAGTAACAAACAAACATTTATCTGAAAAATTGCTTTCCTTCAGTTTTACTGTCCAAAGATGCTGCAGTTTATCAGTTTTTAATATACTCTTTAGAAATGGATATGTATTTTACCTGGTCTTTTAAAAGAACCAAGTGATTCAAAGGCAGGATAAAATTCTTCCACAGTTCCTTAATGAAAATCTAGTGGGCAATTAAACAGATGGTAGCAATAAACTCACTTCCAAAGCATCAGGGAATAAGGTCCCTTATTAAAAGCTTAGCTTAAGGAAGTAACAACAAATCTCTAAAGGGACATTTTCCTTTGGCCTACACCTTTGAATCAGGTGGTACTTAAGAGACAATATCTCTAGAGAATCGCACATGTTCCAAAAAAGAGTCAAAATAAGTCCAATTCCTACTGTGCTGTGCTGAAGGAGAAAGACTGGAGGAAATTGAAGCCTCAAGCTAAATATGTCTGGTCCAAAATATGTAAATTGCAGCCAACATTTTGTAAGAGAGAGAGAGAAAGAGATGGATGCCCTCATGTTATCAGCAGCCTGATTCTTAAGGAAAAGAAATGTAGCTAGACATCTTACTTGAGAAATATGGTAGTAAAGATGTAAAAATCAACATTTTTACCCCTGCAGAAATCCATGATGAACCTAGGATTCTCTAAATATTGGGAGGGGAGGAGGAGAAAAATAGATGCATAATTATTTCTAAGCAGCAGGCAGATTGGTGGATGAGTCAAAACAACCTGTACTGGTGAGCCTTTTCGGTATGTAGATTTAATAATGTAGCTAATAAATGAAACACAACCTGTGAAGTACAATGTACACATTACAAGGCCACCATCTTTTTTTTAAATTGAATTTTAGAATGTTTGCCATCTCACTGAGCCTCCGCATATTTGCTGCTCCAATACTGCCCTGTCTTAGTATGGCTCCCTAAGTTTATTTATTTATTAAATTTATAAGCGGCCCATCTCACTGTTGAACTGACTCTGGGAGGCAGAGTTCCTTTTGTTGTCCAGCTAGACAGGGGACTCTGAAGGCCATGTCAAACACTTGCTATTGGGTGACATCACTTGACACTTTCTTTTCTACAAAAATCAGTTCAGCCTATCATTCAATGGGCACCAGGACACTTGAAATCCAAGATGATCACGGGCAAAGTTCTATTTGAATTACAAAGCACTTTTTTTTTTCTGGATATATATATTTTTTTTTTTTAGTCTTCCTCTCCTTTTTCCCCTCCCTGGAAACCACAGTGAAGTGGAAGCTGTAAAGCTGATGGGCACCGAGCAGACACTTTTATAACGGAAAGACTCCTGAATCGCATCCCTACCTGTAATCTCTAGTGCTGTTCTGCCCCCTTGTGCTGCTGCGGTGAACTTAATGGAAAGCGAGCCTTTGTACACAAGCCATCCCTCCCACTCTCCCCCACACACACACACACATATACGCAAACACACACACACACACACACACACACACACCCAAACGTACAAAGCCACTGTTGTCACTTCTCCCTGTTCTGGCAAGTTCAAGGTCAGTGCCTAGCTATTTTCAGCTCATCTCTTCTTGATCCATTCAGAGAAATGACAAGGGAACGTGATTTGGGGTCAGCTGTAATACAGGAACCGTTACATAAAGGGAGAAAGTAGAAATCAATCCTAGCTGACAGTGTCTTCAGGATAATCAGCGCTCACTCGATGCCGCTGTCAGCTTCCCTGCATCAAACACCATGTTACTTCTGTCAGATCTTTTTAACCGAGCCGGAGCCTCACTTTTGGCCAAGCAAATAAATATTTTGCCAGAGCTTATATTAAATTCATGGTTAGAGAACTTCACTCCTTTCCCTGTTTTTTTAATCTATTCCCTACTCTATTTCCCGGGGAAAGAAAAAAACCTAAAGCTCTCTCGTTAGGTCAATTCTTTGTTTGGGTGGTTTGTCAGAAGCATACCAAGGAAAGGCAAATAATGCCATGGGTGGGAGGAGGGTGGGCGAGGTGCTTTCTGTTTATGATCCCTGCTTCTCCCCACCTCCTCTTTCCCTCCAAGTACATCTGTTTCCCAGAACATTTGTCTAAACGATGTTCATCCCGGCACTGATTCTATTAAGGCTTTGCCGTAATGTTTTAAGACACCTTTCTCAATTTGTTTGATTACGATTCTGGTTTTGGAGTTGTTTGCTCCTGCAAGTAGACATCTTCCTCCGTGCTGAATTATGAACATATCATCTCGGAAGATAGGCTGTCATTTAACGGTGTTTGGGCAACAGCACATGGTATGTCAGTTTAGGGGAAAGAGCGGGTTTACCATCCCACCCACCTTGTGCTCCTGTGAAACTGCCAAAGCCTGCAGGACTTCTCCAAAGACTAATTTGCCATATTAGTTGTCAGGAAATCCAAAGACAGAACTCCTAAAGCTATAAAATGGATTTGATGCCGTGTTTTTTTTCCAGAAAAGGGAGAATTAACAAACTAGAGTAAGAGTACACTGTCAACAAACAAATGCTTCATCATAGCACTGTAATTTGGAATTTTAATTACCCCTCTGCTTCTGTAACAAAACAATGTCTGAACTGGCAGCCATTTGAATCTCTCACAGGTCATTGAGCATTCTAGTTAATTACTCTATGAATAGCCTGTTTTTCTCCCCTCTGGAAACACGTTTCTAATGGCAGTCAAGGTCTGACAAATGTGTCATCTACATAATTAGCTAGGAAGCAACACAAAACATTAAACATGCTTTGTGCCGACAACTATCAAAACATTTCATTTGTTGTCAATTATTCATTACTTTGTAGGTTCTGAAGGGGTTGTTATTATGGAAATAAGTCCAGATGCTAACAAGGTTAGAGCTTTTGATTCAAATTAGTAATCAGAGGATTAACTTTACTTCCTTCTCCACCCCACCCCCCCCAAAAAAAGTAGCCCTTCATATATTGGTGGCATCGTTCAATTTCAAACAAATTTTGCTAAAACTTCAAGTTTAACATCACGACGGTAGAGCATTGTCTCTAATTTACACCAATGCATCTTTCTTTGAAGTACAGGGATCTAAGCCAAAGAAGTAAACTTTCCAAACCTTTGGTAAGATAATTTGTACTTGGTAAATTACACAAAAGGTTTGCACAGAAAAAAAAAATCACTGCACGGAGGGGGGGGACACCAACCAAGGTGGTTTGGAAAATCTTTTCCATAGCTGTAAGGAAGGTAAATAGCAATAACAAATGACAATAGCATCAGCCACAGTACTAATCGCAATCTCAGCAGCATAATGTTTTGCCTCGGTTTAATAAGAAAGCTACACTGATTGCTTACACTATCAAGGCATCTGGAGCAAATTAAATCTAGTTTTTAAAAATTGTTTTGAAGATTGCTTTGCTATCAAATGTCATTAGTGTGTTGTCCAACAGAGATGAGGGGAGTTTTATAAAGCTGGATAATTGTACTTCAAAACTATTATCCTTGAATCCAGGATCCTGGACCAATGTGAACTTGCCCTAACAGACAAGTGCCAATAAAATTCAAGGTCAGAAAGCAAAGGCTGGTTGTAAACATAAATATATTGACAAAATAAGGAGTCAGTAGATGTTAACTTTTGCCTACAAGCCAATTATACTACTACAACCAGGACTCAGAATAAAAATATTTCTGCAACAATTATTTCCTGTTGGAGTTCCTGTGCAGAATTAAGCATGACTTGGGGATGCCTGTGTGCATAGGGTCAGAATGCTAATTTTAAATATCATCATCATCATCACCACCACCACCAACAACAACAATAACAACACCATAAAAATTGAAAAGGAAGACCTTATTGGCCACAGAAATAACCCTATTGTATTATGATTCTTCTTGCTAATCAAATTTATTCTAAAACTCAGATTGCAAGGATTTCATAATATTTTCCCCCTCACTTTAATCTCAATTAAATCCAAAACAAACACTTCTTTTCCAAATAAAGCTACATATAGCTGCCATTAGTTATTGAAGTGAATTCTTTTACCTTTATTCAGCTGATATGGCTAGCCCAATCCACGCAAAATCAAGGGATGCCATCTTCCAATTTTAGAAGATACTCAACCACTCTTGAATTTTTTTCAGTGATTTCATTAAATTAATAACCATCAATCTAACAGCAAGTAGATTGTGTGATGAGGCCTTCCACATATGGCCAATCATCTAAGGTAAAAGGTAAAGGTAAATGTTCCCCCGCACATGCGTGCTAGTCGTTTCCGGCTCTAGGGGCGGTGCTCATCTCCGTTTCTAAGCTGAAGAGCCAGTGCTGTCCGAAGACATCTCCGTGGTCATGACTAAACACCGAAGGCGCACGGAGCGCTGTTACCTTCCCACCAAAGTGGTCCCTATTTTTCTACTTGCATTTTTTACATGCTTTCAAACTGCTAGGTTGGCAGAAGCTGAGACAAGTAACGGGAGCTCACTCCATTACGCAGCGCTAGGGATTCGAACTGCTGAACTGCCGACCTTCTGATCGACAAGCTCAGCGTCTTAGCCACTGAACCACCTCTTAACTCTGTGACAGGTGATTATGGATTGCCATTCAACTAGAACTTATAAATCTAGGACCTATGACCTTCCACCACCCTCTCATCCCAGGTCAACCTGGCCAATTCCAAGGAAGTGCCATAATAATTAAATATCAAGAACTAACAATATTGGTTAAAAATCAATCCTGTTGCAAACAATTGTATTCACAGGACCATTAACAACTGATGTTTCCCACAAAGGATTAGCATTGTGGTTGTGTTACGTAAGTTTAGGGGTTTTTTTTAATGGTACACTGCCATGTATGAGTGGTATATATAAAGGAATAAATAATATTGAAATTACTTGTGAAAAATTATTCTTTTTTATTTCTAGTTTGACTCATGACTCATAGATCTACTGTTCTTTTTCTAGGGTTCCATTCCTTCACTCAGCTATCACAGCTATAATCACATAACTTTCTGTGGAACCAATTATCCTCACCCTAGTCCCCAGCTAAGAATTCTTTCAGGGAAAATAATATAAATCTTTATGAATATCTTTTTGCAAGTCTATATTCTTATAACATTTAATTTATTTATTTAAAACTTGGAAGATTCATATTTATTCATTTATTTATTTAATTTATCCGCTGCTCTTCTCACTATCAAGAATCTGGTTGCCTTACAAACATAAAAACAGAGGTCTGAATATTAAAACATTACATATTAAATAAACAGAAATTAAATAAGTTAAGTCCTATCTTGCATTTTCTCCTTAAAAATGTCATACATAGCATTTCTTTCCAATTCTTTTTTCCTACAAGACCTCCCGCTTTTTAAGGCTGAGCTGAGAGATAATGAATGCCCCCAAATCACTCAATGATTTTCAGTTCTTGAGAGTGAACTTGAACCTATATTTCTTTAATACTGATCCAGTAAGTTAACTACTATATCACACTAGCATTTATAATTAAGGCATCTTAATCAAAATGCCCCCAGTCTTACAAGGGGGAAATTGTATGAAATTCTACACCAGTGTTTATTTTGCCAGTGCTGGCAAAAGAAACTTTCCAACACTGATATTCAAGGTATAATAAAAAACTTGTATCAGAAAAAAAAAGTATGATGCATTAAGTTGCCCTCCAGAATGTAAGAACTGCAGCTGGAGTCACATCTGTGTTTAAGTCCGTAATCCTCAAAACATCCTTATTGACTTCAGTGGGACTATTCTAAAATAATCAGTTGGAAGTCTAAATGGCTCCGGAATTGGCACTTGATAAGTGAATAGTCGCAATCACACTCTGAATATGGTACATCAATTATAGTAGATGGTACATCATTTTCTGAAGCAGAGAGGACATACTACAGAATTTGAAATACAACATGCAGTAACTAAATAGTAACTTTTTTCTTTTCAAATACTGCTCTGCCATAATATGAACTGTAATAAACTATAATCTGTTGACATGGGTCAAAACACAACTACACAGTAATAAAAACTAAATGGTAAGCATATATTAGGATATTAAGCTAGGACTGGGAATATTCCAAATTCAAATGTTTATTCTGCCATGAAAATCCATGGGAGATTCTAGACCAACAATTTTGTGGCTCACATGATTGTTGTAAGGTTAAATTGTGTACAGGAGAGTGTATATCTCAACACTTTTAAGAAAGATGGGGTGTCAATGCAATGAATAAATTAATTGATAAAGGAACGGTAAGTTAAGTACAAATTCAGAATTTGCTAATAGGTATCACAAGTCTTTGGAATGCACTTCTTATTTATCTTGGATGCTTTTAGATAGAAGACTCTTAATGGTATCAATCAAACAATATCTGGAGACTTACTTTTTCTCAGTCCTAACCTACCTTATAAGTTTTTTGTTATGGGGAAAATAGAAGGACAGAGGGATATGCGCACCTCTTTGAGTTCCAGAATGAAAAGCAGAATAGTAATAAAAATATAGTAATAGTAGCAGTAGTGATAATAATAATAATAATGAAACTTTTCCATGTTCTTCTTTTTAATAGATTTCTGAGGTCAGAAAAACATGCAATAAACAGTGAAAACAAAAAAACTTCATAATAACAGGAAAATGCCCACAATGACAAAACCTCCCCATAACATTATACCAACAAGGCATTGCAAGTATCAGCTGAAGGCTTGTATATCTCTTGAAAAGGCAACAAAAATTAATAATCCACACATTGAGGGTGAGGATTCTGATTTTTCAAAGCATTTTCAAAACCACGTGGGTGGTCCTCAGCAGTGCCTTAAACAAATGTCGACTAACTGATTCTGATCTCTTAGGCTGTCTTTTTAATGGCAAATTGAAAACTGAGCCCACATCTGTAAATTTAATTAAACTGTACTTTAAAAGAGAATTGGAGAAGTTGGAGCAGGCTCTGAGAAAAGCGACCATAGTGATAAAAGCTCTAAAAATCCAAGCCCTGGGAGGAATAATGAATTTAGCTTGACAAAGAGAAGAGATTAAGGGGAGATCTAGATGTCTGTAAATGGGCTGGACTTGTTCTCTCTCAGAACTAAGCATGGAACAAGGTTGAAGCAAAAATAAAAAAGAATTTAGGCTGAAAATTAGGAGGAATTTCCTGAACAGTGGAACAAATGAAGAACACTAGTAGATTAGCACAGGGGTCCCCAACCTTTCGGACCTCAGGGACCACTAAATTCATAATTTTAAATCCCGCGGACCACTAATATGATCTGTTAAAATAAATCCATACTTAGGGTTTTTTTTTTTAAAAAAACTAAATTTTAGTGGCTCTCCTAAAATATAATGGGAGGAGATGATGAGCTAGGCAGATCTTGGGGAGTGGGGGAGGCTATCCCAGAGAAATGGGGTTATCATATAGACCAGGGGTCACCAACCTTTCGGACCTCAGGGACCACTAAATTCATAATTTTAAATCCCGCGGACCACTAATATGATCTGCCTAATGACCGTCTGGGTGGGCATGGGTAGGTGGTCATGTGACTGGGTGGGCGTGGTCATCTCGATGCGCCTCGCTGGCCTCTACTCGCCCTTCCCCTCCCAGCCACTCCTCGCCTGCCTGCCCGGGCTCCTTAGGGCTCCAACAGGAAGCAGTTGTTGGAGCTAAGCAGCCACCACGAGAAAGAGTTGGCAAAACAGCTGGCTCAGTTCAAATTGGATCTGGCCAAGAAGGAGGCTCAGCAGAAGCACCTCACTGAGGACTACGAGCATAGGCTTTCCAAGCAGAGGGAAGACCTGCGGGAGTGCAAGGCCAGGTACCGGCACCTGGAGGCTCAGCGGGCTGAGATGGTCAGCCAGTTCCAGGCCATGATGAAGTCCCACTGGAACAAGGCCCTCCGGCTCTTCACTACCAGCGGCACTTCCCTCCAGCCTTCGCCCAAAGCCCCGTACCAGGAGGCTGAAGCAGACCCCAAGTCAAAATTTCTGCCCCCCTTCAACCCGCACAAAAAGACCCCAAAGGGGGAGACTCTCTGCAGCAACACAAGTGTTCATTGCACGTATCCAGCCCAGGGACCGTAGTTTGAGGACCCCTGATTTAGTGCAATATAAAAAATGCAAATAATTTTTCTGTGGATCACCAAAATTTTCTCGTGGACCACCAGTGGTCCACGGACCACCAGTTGGTGACCACTGGACTAGCAGACTGTTCCATGCTTGAAGTTTTCAAACAAGGGGCTGGGTGATCAATCTGTTAGGAATCATTTTATTACTTCTTGCACATTACAGGGATTTAGACTAGACAGGGGTCTCTGAACTTGACAATTTTGAGACTTGTGGACTTCAACTCCCAGAATTCCCCAGCCAGCATAGATCTAGAAGACCTTTAATCCCCTTTCCAACTAATAAACTCTGTGGTTCTATGAAGAGTAAAGCATGATTTGTCTGCTTGGGTTTAGGGCAAGAAACAATGGTATGTTGAGTTTGAAGAGATGAACAACCTTGTTAGAGGTCAGTGTTGGACAATCTGTGCCTGGGGGTTGCATTCATAAAGTGGGTCAGGCCCCAATAAAAACAATGCTTGATTTATTTTAGCTCAATTCAGAGTTCAATAAATTCATTAAATACTGTCACAGTAATTACTTCCCATATATTTAATAATCTGCTAATCATTAGATTCACAATTATAGCTGTGCCTAAGCCTTACCATAGAAGACATCCATGAAGCTCTTTCCTACGTGTCAGGGCCCATCATGAAAATGCATATGAAAGATACAGAGAGAACAATAAGCATGGACTTTTCCTTCCTGAAATATTTATATAATTGCTGTAATTATACAATGCTACTTATATGTGTGAAGAGAACATAGCATGGTAATTAAGATGTTGGACTAAGGCTAGGAAGGCCCAGGTTGTAACCAACTTTCAGCCAAGGAAGTTAACTGGATGACTGGGCCAATCACTCATTCAGTCCAACCTACTTCTCTATATATGTACTCTTGAGCTCTCTTGAACCAAAGGCTGGATAAACCTTAGAACTCAATAAATGGGTTGAAATAGCTTCTCAACCAAGGTGAATCTTAATCAAAGCATACCATATACATATGCCCATTTGGTAAGCCAGTGAAGTAAGGGAGAAGATATTATAGCAATAGCACTTAGACTTATATACCATTTCACAGTGCTTTATAGTCTTCTCTAAGCAATTTACAGAGTCAGCATATTGGCCCCAACAATCTGGGTCTTCATTTTACCAACCTTGGAAGGGTGGAAGGCTGAGTCAACCTTGAGCCAGTGAGAATTGAACTCCTGGCAGTGAGAAATGAGCTGGCCTGCAATACTGCATTCTAATCATTGTGCCACCATTATCATTATCCTTTCTGATCCACTGAAAATGCAGGTAAAATTCTCAGATAATTCTCATCC
The DNA here is from genome assembly GCA_003457575.1 of Thermophis baileyi. Lineage (NCBI taxonomy): Eukaryota > Metazoa > Chordata > Lepidosauria > Squamata > Dipsadidae > Thermophis > Thermophis baileyi. Next base: position 1,676,197 of record QLTV01002850.1, on the reverse strand, counting down.
TGGGGGAAAATAAAACCTTATTATATTTAAACAACTCATGTTATATACAGGTAGTCCTCAAGTTACATGACCCAGGGACACTACACCATCATAAATATGAACCAGTTGCCAAGTGTCCGAATTTTGATCACATGAACACAGGGATGCTGCAACTGTTGTAAGAGTGAAAAATGGTCATAAATCATCTTTTCCAGTGCCATTGTAACTTTGAATGATCACTAAACCAATGGTTCTAAGTCAAGGACTACCTACAGTATATACTGGTTTGGGTGCATCAATCCATCAAGAAATTTACTTCTGAGGAAATAAAGCTGCTGAGACCCATATAGTATTTCCAGTTTAACTTTAAACAATCATAAATACAATTTCACATTTGGGGGGTGGATTTGGTAGCTCTTTTTCCTCTTGTGAACGCAACCAATTTATAACAGGACATGTGACACACAAAACCAAGATGATCTTAGAGCACAGTTCAGGACAATATCCAATGTGTTAAACATAGTCTGAGAAAACTGGTTTGTATCGCAAGAAAAAGAGCTATAAGACAGAAATTGGCAGGAAGCAGAAGAAATAAAAGGAAGTAAGATTTTCAGTGACTTGAACTACCACATTTTCATTAGAAAACAGAATCTTGGGGGCATCTTGCCTCCGTAAAAATGCTTTTGTCACAGACTATATTTTTCCCTCAAGGATGAACAAAGAAAATAAATTGTTCAAAAGCACTCTCTTCTATCAAATACACTTTTTAAAAAAGTGTGAAATTGAGCTTTCCAAAATGGCAATAACCCACATTTAACTAAAACTACCTGTAACTATAAAGGTGTTTTGTTTTTGTTTTTTTTGGTAGGGATGGATGAGATTATAAAATTAGAAATATTTTTTTAAAGGACTGCAGAGTGATTTGACAACAAACAGATCACTTAATCTGTACATTTAGCATAGCAGAAATATAAGAAACAAGTTGCTATTACCTATTCTTGCCTAATCAATGGTTTTCACATATGGATGTATAAATGGAATTAGCAGCCTGTGTCCACGGCACGTTTCCCAAATGCTTTGTTTTCTTGTACAAAACCAATATGGGCAATTACTTTGCCCCGAGATGCCAACCCTATCAATCCACCATGATTTAATGTCATCCTAATTAAATATCCGCATCTACTTTAGGAGAATCTCCATAAATAAAGCCTCAGACTTGATTATAAGCTTGATGTGAAGTAAACACAACTGTTTTACGTGGCCTATAGAGTTTGGTTTGACAGAAAGGCTAGAAATAAGAATCTTTTGGGTTATTCTTAATTTTGGCAAGTAATCAAGTTGAAAGAGAGAGAAGGAACAAAGGAACTGACCTTTCCTTTCCTTCTTTCCTTTCCTTTCCTTTCCTTTCCTTTCCTTTCCTTTCCTTTCCTTTCCTTTCCTTTCCTTTCCTTTCCTTTCCTTTCCTTTCTTCCCTTCCTTTCCCTTCCCTTCCCTTCCCCTGGAAGGGAGACCAGGCCACAAAGAGATTTTTAGCATATTTCTGCTCCCTGTTGCCAGCTAGAAATTCCAGTTCAACAAGAGGTAGTTGAAATCTCTCCAAAGTGTAACCTCCATCTTCCTTGTCATGCAGAATTCAAAAATAGCAGCGCATCGGCATTAGAAAAATATCTAATCACTCAAAAGAGAGAAGCCACGAGCAGGTACACAGATATAACAAAACCTTATATTCTACTACATCAGATGAATTTCAGTAGATAATGGTTGCTTTTGGAAGAACTTCATCATAATTTTACTATTTCAATGGTTTGCATTTTCCCCTCTTTTATTTAGATACGGTGAGTAGCAGCTTTTAAAGCATTAGACAAATTCAGTGAGCTGGCAAAGAACAACTGGCCCAGAGTCAGAAGTCCTTAGGCTGCGAGCTTAATATAAACCATTCCAAATATGACTACAATGGAAAATAACCAGAGTTTTCACTGAAAGAACTTCGGGTTGATTGATTAAACTGTTTTATTGATTAATTTATTATTTTCATCTGGATTATTTATATTTATTTGAGTTCCATTTTATACATTATTTTCTCATATACATTCTCAACTATACTAAAGAAAATATGTTCTCAGTTTAATGTATATGCAGCAATTGCAGAAACAATTGTGTTACAAGCAATATTCCTCTTTGCATTAGGTAATAAAAAAATCTCTTCTGATGTATAGCCCTGTGGTTTTGTAAGGATTAATACTTTTAAAAAAAAATCACATTAAAGAAAAAATGGCTACCTCATTACATTGGTAAAATTCTTCACTGATACAAATATCCTAAGAAATGATACTACATTTCAATGTTATTAATTGAATATTTCAATTCTATAATTAAAGTATTTTGTACCTTTGAATAAATTTGAATAAATTAGAAAATAATGTAATAGACTTTGAGCTTTTGCCGTAGAACTGGCCCTCATCAAATCTTCTCTCTGGCCTCCGTCTATAGTAATAGCAATGTTCTTATGATTATAAAATAAAATCCTGAAGAATGCATATATAAATAATTAATATCAATATATCTCTCCTGAAGCAGAGAATGTTGCATACTTTTTTCCAAGTGGAATTACCACTATCATGCAAATTTATAGAAAACTTAGTTCCAGAATGCTTATTCAGAAGTCCTATTGAATTCAGTAGAAAATACTAACAAAATAAATCTAAAAGAAAGCTCCCTGTATTTTATTATGAACAAGTTAGAGAAAATTTCAGCTCCTTTTATTTTGTTTCTTGTTAGATTACGCTGCCTATGAATTATATTTCCATTTTTGCCAAATAGATGTACTCAGGGGATCTCCCAACTATACTTCATGATGTGAACCTCTTAAATGCATTGAATGGAATTAATTTAAAAATGGGAAGAGAAAAAAATCTAGATTATATTTTTAAAGGCAAAAGTTTAATGAGATTCCTTATTCTTTATAATAATTTTTATTACGCATTACAATTAAAAAGGTAAAAATGACTGCAAACTAAAAAAAATAGTGTAAGAAAACAAAGAAAAATTGAAAAGAAAGAAAAAAATAGTAAAGAAAAAGAAATATATAAAGAAATGGCTTTGCTCTTCATCACATTAATTATGAATAATGTTAGTAATTTATCACTTTCTCTTAAAATACAACAAATGATATCTTCTTTCCATATTTAACCTTTTTATCTGTAAACAAATCCTTAAAACCTCATTCAGTCATGGTCAGTAAAAGTCCATTAACAATACATCTATTTTCATCTCGATTAAATAAGCCAACTTTATATTCTCTTCTTTTACATTTAACAATCTTGAATTTCTATCCCTTTAAATAATGTGCTAGAACTTGATTTATTTTCATTTTTTTTCTCACAAAATTCTCCAAAACTTTAACAAGTCTTTTGTGAAGTTTCCAAAAGATGCCCTAATTAATTGCAAAGCTTTCAAGTTGCCATCTTTTTTTGTAAATCCTATATAAGAAAATTATTCAGCTTGCCCTTTTGTTTTGTTATTTATTGTTATTTATTTTAATTATTCACGCATTAGCGAGTTTCATTTGTATACTCAGGATAGCATCTTTTTCCATATCATTCTTTTAGCTTGTCATTTTTAAATCCACTTTCATATCATCTTGTCTTTTCTGTTAAATTTGTTCTTCTTCCATAACATCTTTTAAACATACTATATCTATAAAAGTAGACATCCTTATAATTAATTTCTGGCTCCCTTTTTCACAAATACCCTTCAATATGTCCAATGTTAAAGAATGTTACTTCACTCTGTGTTATTTAAATTTAAGTGCACTTTTCCTTTAATTGTAACTTTTAGTTACTTATGTTTTCCTCTCATGTCCAATCTTCAAATTCCCATCCTATTATGCTTTTTTTTTTTTTTAAGAATTCAAAGCAACCACATTTTCCCACAGGAAGGATTCTTAGAAGTAATTTCAAAATCTTACTTCAAATCTATTTGGACCCCTAGTTGTAACTTTCCAAAATCAATGTTCTAACCATCCTTTTTCTGTTTATTCAAAAAAGAGACTTGCATTTAAAACTTCTTCCAGTAAGGATTGAAAGAAACTCACCTAGTGCCCTAAAACTTGCCAATAGCTGGAAAGCACTTAACCACCAGAACTTTCTATCCCTTTAAATGATTAGAAAGGAAAGTATGTGAATCCTATGACCATAAGTGTGCTGACCACAGTTTGAGCAAAGATGTCTACTCCCTGATCAACCAGAACTGACCAACCAGAACTGATCAACCAGAACTGATCAACCAGAACTGATCAACCAGAACTGACCAACCAGAACTGGAGACCATTCTCTTGCAATGTCCTCATGAGAAGCAACTGTATGAAGTGCTTATGGTCGATCTTAAGTCCTCGCCTTATCTGAAGAGGAATTACAGAGAGCCAGTCTACTCACCAGCTCTTCATTTTGCTGAAGTCATTGACTCTGCTTTTAGCGGAGCTGTCTTCAGTGCGCTATTTCTTCCCCAGAGGTCCCTAATGAGATTCCTTTTGAATCACACTTTTCTCTTCTGCTCTGTTGCAATCCATCATGACTTCAATGTAAATGGTTTCCATCTACATCCTTGTAATTTCCTCAGCACCATGATTGAAATATTGGAATTTTTTTGCTTCAGATTTTGGTCTTTCCCTTTTTTGCCTTTTACCAGCCACTTAACAGACTCACTCAACCAAATATGCCAACATGTTTTTCATTCTGTCAATATCTAGTCAGAAAACTTTGCACAGGAAAAAGAGTGTGCACAAGAGAGAAAGGGAGATTAAAAAAACTAGAAAGAATGGGAAAATTAGTATGGCAAGCTTTCAGTCCATTATATCAGAGCCAAGTTTGCATGGAGAAATGACATACTCTGCTTGTCTATAATTAGCTGCTAAGAAAACACAACTTTTCCAAAAGATACTCACTTGTAGTTGCTTATGTAAAATGTTTTGGAGAATGAAACTTTTAAGGAGCATTTTTGGTGTCCTTCCACCCACCCACCCTTATTTTTCACCACCTGCCCCATCCAACTTCCCCATCCAAACCAAAAAGTTATGTAACAAGGTAATACCAACAGTGAGAAACTGCATGATAAAATCCTGCCCAAAAGTGAAAAATGCTAATTTTGTCTCATTTAGCAGCTGGATACAGAAATGCTCATTAGTTTTAAGAGGGTTAATCCTTTTAACTTTTGCATATTGATATGCCAATTATGCCTAATTGTACAAGAGGCATCAGTCAAGGTAATAGTGCATAAACACATGAAAGTTATTAAGTACATCCCAACATGTAATAAAGTAGGTGTTAATTGGTAGCTGAGTTCTGCAGGCTATTGAGGTGGATAATTCACTGAGAGATGGATCACTTGTAATTTCTCTACATAATTCCTTTTGCAGTTTCATGCTGTGATGTTTTCATGCTTGTCAAAAACAACTGCAGCCTAGTGCCTTTTGTTAAACACAGCCAATAAAATATGTTAGGCATCATTAAATATACTTAACTTTTAAACTTTTTGAAAGGTACAGCTCTAACTGTTAATATATTATACTATTTTCAAATATATCGCAATAAATACGCTTTTCATTCGGTAGCTGAAGAATTATGTTAGATCTCAATTATGGGATTAGGGCTGGTGATGTGCATGTGTGTGTGTGTGTGTGGTTGGTTTTTTTTTAAGTGCTACGTGCAAATGTGTCACCAGCAAGTGATAGTTTTAAATTAGAACGTTAAGGAAATGAATGTTTCATCAGTTACTGGGCTGAGATGGAAGGACTTTTCCTCCTATTCTCCAAGTGTCATGCCAGTTCTTCTGAACTACGCATTCCTCTTCAGCTAACTATGAGAAGAATAATTAAAATCACATATTTCTGAACTATGCTGTGGTTAATTTTGCATTTGAACATAGAGATAATGACAGCAACAGCAACACACTCGCTCTGCAGTCTCTTACTTCCTCTACTTTTCATAAGGATCCATCATATCCGGAGAATAGCTAATCAATACTTTGCATGGCTCTGATGAGCGAAGGCAAGAGTGCATGCTTGTCTTTCTGTGTTGTCTTTTTAGTGAGCTCCTCATATAGTTTTGGAGCTCTGGCTTATTTGCCGTGAGCTGAAAAACAGAGCTAGAATCCAAAACAAGTGACTAACATTGCATAAATAATTTTGCAACATCATATGGCCTCAGCTGCAAGTTGCAGCCATTACAGAGGAAAATTAACCAAGGGAGGCTCATACCAATCAGTTCGTTTAGTAGCACAGGATGGGGAAAGGGGAAGGGATATGACTGGCAGCCGAGTTCACCTCTGAAGTATTAACATGTAAATCTTTTCAGAAGAGATAATAAATAAATAAATCCAGAGCCATTTGGCTCTTTCTGCTGCTTAAAAATTAGGGGCAGTTCAGATTCCAGATTTTAACTCTTTGTAATTCCTTCCACTACAAAATTTTGTGAAGGATCTTCATTTTTTCTAGAAAGAGTTTTTTCCCCCGTTTGTGGAATTTTATGCAATATCTGAAAAGCAAGTTCCAGTACTTGCAAAGGCCTTTAGTGACAAACACTTGTTTTGTAATCTTGATTTTCGCAAGACTTCTTGTTTGAAGGCAAAGAGATCCACAAGTGAAATCAAATTTCTCCCCATTACAGCTTCTAAAAATGAAACATCCCTATTCCTATCAAATATCCTTTCTTATATTCACTTTATATTTCTTATCACCTTTCTTATATTCACAGCAAAAGAGTTCAGGCAAAGGTCTTCCTTTTGACAGATAAACTTTTGAAATTGTACCATATCACATAATCAACATCTAGCTACAAGCAAGAACAGGAAGATGAGGGAATATGAATGATAACAGAACCTCTAACTAGTTCTGACAAATATATTAGAAAACCCTCCATTTTAGACAGACTTTGATTTATTTATTTTATTTTATTTATTTATTTATTTGTCAAACATGTACAAGATAGCAGGTATAGGTATAATCATAAACATAATCAAAGTGAATACAGATAGATGAAGACAATAGGACAGTAGGACAGAGACGGTAGGCACGCTGGTGCGCTTATGCACGCCCCTTACAGACCTCTTAGGAATGGGGTGAGGTCGACAGTAGACAGTCTAAGGTTAAAGTTTTTTGGGTTTGGGGAAGAAACCACAGAGTCAGGTAGTGAATTCCAGGCATTGATCACTCTGTTGCTGAAGTCATATTTTCTGCAGTCGAGTTTGGAGCGGTTTACATTAAGTTTGTATCTATTGTGTGCTCGTGTATTGTTGTGGTAGAAGCAGAAGTATTCATAGACAGATAGGACATTGTAGCGGATAATTTGATGTACTATGCTTAGGTTGGATCGAATACGGCGAAGTTCTAA
>QLTV01002850.1:1651462-1666429 GCA_003457575.1 Thermophis baileyi | reverse complement strand
GTGGAGCTTGCGAGTGGTGAATTGGAATATGATTTTGAGGATTTGGGTTTCCATTTTTCTGTGCTGTAATTTTTATATCCAAAGATGTGAAGCGTGCTTCTAAACGTGCTTCCATGGAGTCGATATATGATTGTTGTGCTTTTATGGTTGTTTCTAAGGTTTGGAATCTATCAGACATGGTAATTAGGTTATCCAGTATTGGTAAACATGGTGGACAGAAATAAGGAAATGTGGAAGATGCTTGTAGGAAATTGACTACATGTTTGTTTATTGCCAGGCAGGTGTGGTGGGCATACTTTGTGCATATGCGGCATTTTTTGAATTCCTCATCCTCTTTGATGGTTTTATTGCATTTATAGCATTTGTCATCGTTTGTATGATGAGAGACTTCACCCATTCCAATCTAAAGGACAAAAGCAACCTTGGCTGTTTTGGTTAATGATTTAAGTCAAGGAAAGGATGGGGAACTTTTAGTTCTCCAGGACATTCCTACTTGTACTCAGAACTGTCAACACATATTTTTAAGTCACCATGTTAATATGGAACAAGGAGAAACATTATTACCGTGGTTTCATTTTATTGAAAACACCCCTTGTGGTCTAACCCAGAAGGCTGCAAAATGCTGCTATAGTGTTCCCAGATAGTAGGTTGGAAACCTTTTCTCAATATCTTTAGGCAAATTGCTGTAAAACGAGTGAAAGACAGGAAGCAAACATTTGTGGAAAATGGGTATGGGGTTGGGGTTTTTTTGGTAATTATTTCTACCAGTTTTCATTTCATTTCATTTAATAAGAAGAATATGCTTTAGGAACACTTTGAAAGGATTTTTCTAAGATCCTTAGGAGCAAAATGTGGGATTCTTGCATTTATTTAGTAGCAGGAAGAGCCACACACACAATTGCAGTGCTCCCAATATTGATCAAGGAATCTACCTGCTCTTGAAATATTATTGGGAAACATTGTCTTCTCTGAATTAAAAAAAAAAACCAGAAAAAAATATCCATCAATTTCTTTGCTCACATATCTGGTGAAGAAATTCAAAAGGCCATTTGGGATCAGTACTTACAGGCTCAATGACTTTCAGATTTTCAGAGTATACCATAGATTTGCTTTGGCTGGATCGGTCATGGGTGTTGCTGGGACTTTTGATCCTCATCTGAACAGCCCCTGCGCTTTCATGGGAAGGATGTAGCTTTCCTACGCTGGGATCGGAAGCTGCTAACTGCTGCATGATTAATACGTCAAATCTGCAAAATATAATAGTTAAATACTCTTAAAACACTTTGCATTAAGCCAGCCTGGAATCCCTTTTAGTGAACAAGGAGAAAACCGTAAAGCCAATTTGATAGCTCTGAATATCAGGATAACTTAACAACAGCACCAATAGGGCACTTTTATTATTCACCAAGCCATCCAAACGTGGAGGAAGAGTGCAGTTTGCATAAAAGATTATTCTTATCTCTACAGCCATTCCTCTGTCCTGCAATCTTTCGGTAACCTTTCTCCTACAGCTGGCTGGCAGGCAATAGAGTTTGCCTTTGGTCTTCTCATACTCACATCCGAGATAGACGTCTCAAGTTTGCTCAAAGGCTGAAAGAGACTTATTTGGCCTCCACCAATTGTGCCAGAAGGTGGAAGTTACATTCAGGTCTTTATAAAGGGTCATCCTGATTTTTTTTTTTTAAATAGACTTGTAAAACATTTGTTTTGACATTCGGAAAGATGATGTAAAGGTGGAACACATGATAACCAATTTAATATATACGTAGCCCGTTGATGCTATGGTACATTAGAACTGGGCTCTTAATACTAGTAGCGGCATTAGACAGGAAATGTTAACTTCAGACAAGAAGCTCCACAGTCAACAATTCAGCAATATTTTGATGATGGACCAAGTTTTTATTTGACCCTCCTCTAAACATGTGAATAACAAAGATAACCTCCTTCTGTTTAATTCATTCTTCCCTATTTTTCAGTACTTGTTACCAGTTATGGAATCTAGAAAATGTTAGGTTCTTAGGACACAAAACAAACAATATTTTCTTAAGTTTATTGTGCCAGATTATTTTTTAAGCCCCGGGGGGAAAGGACAAGGAGGCAGAGATATCTCTTGTTCAGTCACAAAAGCAATAATCGCCACTACCTAAGCATATTTTGAAAAATCCCTAGAATTTTGAAGGAAGAACTAGAGCTTGCTGCACTCTTAATAAAGTAATTGGGAAAACAATGGGATACGATTTCATTCAAAATGGGCTTGAGCAACTTAAATAGTTCAATACAGATGGATTACAAACTAGCTGGTGATCAGGATTTTTTTTTTTTATCTACACACTTTTAGAAGGTGCCCAAGATCATAAACAGTGACTTTATGACCTCATATTTAGGTACATGCAAGAGCAGCTTGTTTGTACCCCCAAAAAATGTCCAGAGTTATCACATCAGTGAAAAATAACTGATTTAGTCAAAAATGTTATTTATTTTGGATACTTACTCATAGAAGAAGATAAAAGAGTTGGAAGGCAAATAAAATTTCCATGAAAGTTTTTTTCTAACTCAGTGGAAGAAAACTTCAGACTAAAAACAGGAATCTCATATCCTTCATATTTGCATATTTGCAAAACTGGTACAGTATCCAAGGAGGCTGAGAGCATGCAAAAGACTTTGGAATGTGGCTCTTAAGCAGTGGTGAAATCCAATTTTTTTTACTACCGGTTCTGTGGGTGTGGCTTGGTGGGCGTGGTGTGGCTTGGTGGGCATGGCAGGGAAAGGATACTGCAAAATCTCCATTCCCACCCCACTCCAGGGGAAGGATACTGCAAAATCCCCATTCCCTCCCCACTCCTGGGGGAAGGATATTGCAAAATCCCCATTCCCTCCCCACTCTGGGGCCAGCCAGAGGTGGTATTTGCCGGTTCTCCGAACTACTCAAAATTTCCGCTACCGGTTCTCCGAACTACTCAAAATTTCCGCTACCGGTTCTCCAAACTACTCAAAATTTCCACTACCGGTTCTCCAGAACCTGTCAGAACCTGCTGGATTTCACCCCTGCTCTTAAGGTTTATCTTGAGAATCACTTGAAATTACCAAAAAAATAAAATATTGAAGTTGTAGACACGGTACAGCAGAAAAGAAGCCCCATAAAAACCACTCAAGCGAAGAACATTGAGATATTTCAGTTATTTACTCAGGCACAATTCTGTGCAAAAGGCCTTTGCTGGAAGAAAGATTGGCAGGAAAGAAAAGTAGGCAATACAAAACAACATCTGGAATAGCAAGAAATATATAATTGGACTTCTCTAAATAATGCAAAATGTGCAGAGGCGGATACAGTAGAAACTCACAGTTGTCACCTAGGAATAGGAACTGAACTGTAAATCTTTGATGTAATATCTTTCAAGATTATTCATATGGAGACAATTTCAGATACACAGATCTTTCATTAACAATAAGAAAGGCTATACGTAAAGTTTACTACCTCAACCATAAATGAATAAAGACTCCTTTTTCCACCTAGGAAATATGACAGTGTTTTACTCTGAGCTTAGTGAAGTGGACTAAATTGCTAAAATATTACCAGAGCAGGTGTGTGTAACACATACATTCATTCAATTTTCAGATGCTATTCAGCAGTTTAAAAGTGCTAAACCTGCTTCTATTTTCTCTGACACATCAAGTGTTTCTCAGCGTCTACCATTTTACTTATATCACAAGCATGATATTTTTCTTACTTGGGACCTTGGGCTATTATTAAATCTGTCAGATCTTATAACTATAGGTTGTCAGACCAATTTGTGCTTACGTTGGAAATTTATCAGAAAAGCCTAAGAGCTGCAGGACAGATGGACATTGGGATGCAAAGAATGCCATCTTCTGGATGAAATACAGAGCAACATTTTTTCAAATCCATGCAAGCACTTCTCAAGCTGAACAAGCTGTTTTTTCTTTCGGCTCTTCCTGATGAGGCCTCCTGTCTCAGGCTTTTTGTGGAAAAGTTGACAGTAACTCAACATGTGCCACCCGGCCTTAAAAGATGCAAGAATCCCATTATGCCTTTTTTTCCCCCTTGCCTTTTCTTATTTCCAATAAAATAATATTTTTATTCCAGTGTATGGAGAATGGAAAAAGGCTTTATCAGTCCCTATGAAGTAGAATGGAGTCCATAGGAAGAATAGAACTAAATTTCATTAAGATATTATAGCAATAGCATTTAGACTTATATACCGCTTCACAGTGCTTTACAGCCCTCTCTAAGCGGTTCACAGAGTCAGCATATTGCCTCCAACAATCTGGGTCCTCATTTTACCCACCTCGGAAGGATGGAAGGCTGAGTCAACCTTGAGCCGTTCAGAATCGAACTCCAGGCAGTGATCTGAATTAGCCTGCAATACTGCCTTCTAACCATTGCACCACCACGGCTTAGTGGTAGATTAGTAACAGAATCTTGCAAATCTGTTTTTGTCATACTTTTCCTCTGTCTTCTACCCTTTTTAGTCAGAAAAAAAGCCCTCTTATAACCCACTGAGTCAAGGAGGAGCTACCCTCTTCCTAATATGATCTCCTTTTCGTGGCCTTAAGGAATGTTTCTGCCCTGTCTTCGGTACAGGTAGTCCTCAACTTATGACCAAAATTGAGTCTATTTCCATCGCTAAGCCAGACAGTTAAGTGAATTTTTCCCCATTTTACAACCTTTCTTGCTACAGTTATTAAGTCAATCACTGCCGTTGTTAAAGTTAGTAAGACGGTTGTTAAGTGAATCTGGCTTCTCCATTGACTTTGCTTGTCAGAAGTTCACAAAAGGTGATCACATGACTCTGGGACACTGCAACCGTCATAAAGACATGCCAGTTGCCAAGTGTTCAAATTTTGATCACGTGACTTTGGTTTGTGACCATTTGTTTAGTGACCATTCGAAGTTACATCAGTACTGGAAAAAGTGACTTATGACCGTTTTCCACACTTACGACCATTGCAGCATCCCCATGATCACATGATTAAAATTTGGATGTTTGATAACTGGTTCATATTTATGATGGTTGCAGTGTTCCAGGGTCATGTGTTTGTGATCTTCTGACAACCAAAGTTAATGGGGAAGACAGATTCATTTAATAACCATGTTACTAACTTAACAAGTGCAGTGATTCACTTAACCACTGTGACAAGAAGGGTAAAATAGGCAAAATTTACTTAACAATTGTCCTGCTTAGCAATAGAAATTTTGGGCTCAATTGTGTAATGACTCCCCTGGATGCTTCCCCAGATACCTCTTCAGATGTCAGCTCGGGGGAGGATGAACCAGTTCCTGGCAGGTCAGGAGGGAAGTTGGTCAATGGCTCCAAGAAGCTGTCTGAGAGTGATTTGGCTGAAACGCAGCTGCAGCAGGACAGCCTTGAGGCTTCAGGTGGGGAAAGCACGCAGCTGCAGCTGGTCAGTGATGAGGAAGAGGAACTGCCATCTGCACCTGATCCAAGAACACACAGGGCAGAGAAAAGGCAGGAGCAGAGAAGGTCATCCAGCTTACTCGTGAGGAGAAAGTCTCACCCTTCTTGATGGGCTGCATCAGAAGTTGGCTATTTAGCACAGCAGACAGATGGAGGCGATCCTGGGAACAACATGTTCATTTCCTAGCTGTGTGTTTTCTGGTCATTGTGATTCCTGCCTCGCTTTGGATTGACACCGTGCCTTGGCTTGGATCGTGCCTTCTGAACTCTGGACTTTTCTTGCCTTGTGAACCCTATTGTATTGTGGATTTAATTTTGCCTGGTGGGTTTATTCTGATGGGGAAACTTTCAAGTGCCTTGTGGACTCATGGTCCATTGCTCTGTGGACTAGCATTGGTCTACTTGTGGCTGGACTTAATTGGGACAGTGCTGGGTTTTTGGTGACGAGAGGTGCTGGGGAAGGGGCGTGCATAAGGCACCAGCGTGCCTACCGTCCCTGTCCTAAAGTCCTCATGTATTCTAAAAATATGTACTCGAAAAATATGTACTCAAAACTATGTTTGTACTTATTATATACTCATATTAATATTTATACTTTACCTGTAATCATATACATGCTTGACAAAATAAATAAATAAATAAATAAATAAAATAAAAGTAAATATTAATAAAACCATTAAACCATGGTTATGTGTGTGTGAGTGAGTGGGACAGCACAAATTGTGGTTGTAAGTTGAGGATTACCTCCTATTTGCATCTCAGGAAAAAATACAAAGTTTGGAGAAGTTAATGATTGAACTTCCATCTCTGATATCATGAAAACTTCTCTGAAAAGATGGACTCATACCGGTATGTATATTAATTCATGTAGAGCCAGGTCCAAATCTAACTTTTCAAAGTCCCCCCAGTTATATCACTGCCAAGAAAGACAGATATAAGCAGTGGTGAAATCCAATTTTTTTTTACTACCGGTTCTGTGGGCGTGGCTTGGTGGGCGTGGTGTGGCTTGGTGGGCGTGGCTTGGTAGGTGTGGCAGGGGAAGGATACTGTAAAATCTCCATTCCCACCCCACTCCAGGGGAAGGATACTGCAAAATCTCCATTCCCATCCTACTCCAGGGGAAGGATACTGTAAAATCTCCATTCCCACCCCACTCCAGGGGAAGGATACTGCAAAATCTCCATTTGCATCCTACTCCAGGGGAAGGATACTGCAAAATCTCCATTCCCACCCCACTCTGAGGCCAGCCAGAGGTGGTATTTGCCAGTTCTCTGAACTACTCCAAATTTCTGCTACTGGTTCTCCGAACTACTCAAAAGTTCTGCTACCGGTTCTCCAGAACCTGTCAGAACCTGCTGGATTTCACCCCTGGATATAAGTATATGAACATGAGTGTAAGAATAATGTGCAATCCTGAGAACACTAAGATCTTAAACTAAGATCCACATAAAATGTCAATGTGTAGTCAAATAAACAAAGGGATATCTGGTATAGATTTCAAACTCCTAATCTATTCTCTAAGTGTTGTTATGTATACAAAACATGGCAGTATGACTTTACCCAGATGAAAAATGGATGAAAATACCCCTAAATTTGTGGGGAAAGATATATCTGAAATCTTGAATCAAAATTTATATAAACCTTTGAGAGCAATTTCAATACTTAGTTCACATGAATGTTTTAAATAGACTGAGAAGTTAATAATTAAATTTACGTAGATGGAGAATTTCTCTTTCAAAGCTATAGTTTTTTAAAAATGGATTGTTTTATTTTTCATGATTTTAAAGAGTATCATTGGAGGTCCAGTATTTCTTAGCTTCTGCAATCTACTAGAATGAAAATGACAGGGACTTTTCATTGTTGTGGACTGAACTATGTAGTTTATTTATGAAGAGGCAATGACACAATCCTAACCTGGAACAAAAAGGGACTTTACATCTTTTAAGGAACATACTATGATTCCTCATAATGTATGTAGGTTTAATTATTGCAGGGTCATCAGATGAGTAAGCAACAGCATAGTCATCGTGACACATGCACCAATCATTTTATGTATCTCTGTGACAACATGAAGCATATACAAAAGCAGTGAGCTTACACTGTACCCAGATTCTATCATTTGCCTTCCCTTGCCTTACAGCAAACCAATAATTTATTAGTACCAAATATTTAAAACAGTATAAAAATAAACATGGATGATCTACAAAACATACGGAGTTGGAATATCCCATGTGGTAAAATCAATGGCTTCATATGTTAAGAAACAGTCACTCAGGACAGCAAAAAATACTTTTAGGGTAATTGGTCTCCTCAAAAGATGTTGAAAAAAGTTGGCTGTCATCTTTTCTATACTGGAGTCGTAAAACATTTGAAGGAACTCTAAAATACGGGTTTTTCCAGAGGTGGGTTCCTCCCAGTTCGGACCGGTTTGCCCGAACCAGTAGCGACCCGCTGGTGATGTCACGATGACGTCATGGATCCGGTTCAGTCGGTGCCGGTCCGTGGGCGCCGCCATCTTTTTTTTAATTGTTTTTTGATTTTTTTTAAATGATTTTTTTTCCTTCTGCACATGCGCAGAAGCCGAGTTTCCGGCACTGCGCATGCGTCGCCATCTTGTTTTTGGCTTTTTTTTATTTTATTTTTTTTGCACTGTGCATGCACGCATGCGTGAAGCACGTGCGCCCACGAGGTGCGGCCACTTGGCACAGGAGGAAGCAAACCGGCAGCGAGGTAAGTTAGAACCCACCCCTGGGTTTTTCAAACTGTTCCACAAGAACCCGATGAGGTTTTGTGAGAGACCAAGGGGAAAAAAATACTTCTACAACCAATTGTCTAACAACATAGTTTTGCCTCCTGATCATGGATTCTGAGGTTGTTGTTTTTTAAAAGAATAGTTCCTCAGAAAGAAAAAGTTTGAAAATCTCTGCTTTAGGCCACAAGTTCCTTGTGTCTATGTGAAATAAATTCTTAGGAAAAAGTTAAGGTTCAGATATGTTAATATGTTGTTAACATATTCCAAAAACATGCACCATATTCATGGCGCCCATTAAAATGGAGACCTAATTGTGGAGGCCCATGTTGATTTCTCTTATCGACATTACAGGGTTAGAATCCTGCCTGTTAAATCTCCGAATGTGTATGAGCTTCCTACCCATGCAGTGTATTATGTACAGGCAGGGGTGGGTTCTGACTTACCTCGCTGCTGATTCTCTTCCTCACGTGCCGCTGCGCATGCGCAGAAGCAAAAAACAAGATGGCGGTGCCTATGGCACCGCCGAGAGAGCCGATTTGGGGGCGTGTCCAGCCATCGCTGCCAGTTTGGCGAGCGGGGGGAAATTCCCACTATAGAGCCGGTCCGAACCGGCAGGAACCCACCTCTATGTACAGGTAGTCCTCAACTTACAACCATTTTTTTAGTGACCGTTCAAAGTTACAACGGCACTGAAAAAGTGACTTATGACCATTTTTCACACGATCATTGCAGCATCCCCATGGTCACATGATCAAAATTTGGATGCTTGTCAACTGGCATGTATTGATGACGGTTGCAGTATCCTAGTCTCATGTAATCATCTTTTGTGATCTTCTGACAAGCAAAGTCAATGGGGGAAGCCAGATTCACTTAACAACCATGTTACTGACTTAACACCTGCAGGGATTCACTTAACAATTATGGCAAGAAACGTTGTAAAATGGGGCAAAACTCACTTAACAACTGTCTTATTTAGCAACATAATTTTTGGGCTCAATTATGATCATAAATTGAGGACTACCTGTATATGGCAGGGGATAGGGTTGAACACCTGCTAGTCTTAAATTCCAAGAGCATTTTTATAATCTCCGTGGTTTAAGGCATTATATATATTAAATAATGTGAAAAACTCTTGTTTGTCCTATATCTTAGAAAATTATTGCTGGATAACACTGAAAATACCTTTCTTCTAACAGGTGCCATCTGAATATGGTTAAATCACAGTATATTCCAGAATATACCTCATAAGTTCCAGGGACCAAAACTAGATTGTGCCTCCTTGGCCTCAGTTTGGAAATCTCTTTTACGATAGGGTTCCACCTTCCAGGCATTGCTGATTTAGATCCAAGTTAGGACAAATACTATATGTTGCCGTAGCTAAGCCCATTGTTCATTCGACATGACAAGCATTCCAGATATATTTCTGTTGATATTCCCTCTGTTGATTACCATTTCTAATAAGCCTCAACACTGGGACAATCAATCCCCAATATACTAACTGTAGTTTTAACATCCCAGCATAACACATTTCAATTGCTTTGTGATTTTCTTGGCTTTCAGTCCCCTCTCTGCCTCTCACTAAAACCACTTGCTGTTCATATTTCCTGAGCAAACTGCTTACCCTTTTTATGGGGGGAAAAGTTACACCTTTTGAAATATAAAAGACTTTATGCCTCCCAGAATCATCTTGTAAGGGAGATGGGTGGCATAAAAATTTAATAAATACATAGTGATGCTATAAATTTTGTGAACCCTTTTGAATTTTAATATAAATTCTAAACCTAGATAAAGACAACTCACTTAAACAAGTTAAAAACATGATCCTTCTACCATTTCCGGATAGATAGATAGATAGATAGATAGATAGATAGATAGATAGATAGATAGATAGATAGATAGATAGATAGATAGATAGATAGATAGATAGATAGATAATGTTCCCAGTTGCACACCCCGTATAAATGGCAACCCAAATATTCAGGTATTCTTTCAGAGTATGTATCTGAAAGGAGAGTGGTAATTTTTCCCCAAAACATTGCCTATGCATTACAATAAAATAATACGCCATAGTAAGTTTCTCTACTCCCTTCCTGGCTGTGTCATACAAGTTGCAGATGAGGATTGAGAAGCAAATTAAGTTTCCTTACCGATATTCTGCTGTGCACTGTTTTTCTCATCTCCCCCAACAACCTCTAGTTTCAGCTTTTTAAAAAGAAAGTGGGAAATGTGAAATGGCCCCCTTCTGAAGGCTACACATCTTGTTTCATCTAAGGCAAGCACAAAGCAGGCAAGGAGAAAAATACAGCAAAACCACTTCCTGTCAAAAGGAGTTCAGCACCCCATCAGTAACAGCACACCACCAAATAGGAATTAAAGAACGAGCCGAGGCTGTAGCATGAAAACCTTGAGTTCAACTTACTACCCAATCTCAGAAGCTGTACAAATTTCAAAGGAAATAGAAAGAGGAATGAGCTGAGCTGAAAATATTTCAACTTCCTGTTCCTTTGCTTTCTGAAAAAAGAAAAAAAAAAGAAAAAAAAGAAGTGTTTGAGAAATCAAGCACGTTGGTGGGAAATGCCTCTTTTGGTCTTTCCCTCCCCCTTTTTTTAAACTTTTTTTTTTTTTTTTGAAACACAGCTTCAACGGTGAAAAATCTATGGATAAAAAAATTCAGATTTTGATTTTCAGTTTTGCACAGACTTAACAGGCAGCTGCGACTAGTACTGCTTTCTTGGTTTCCTGTCTGAAAATGACTACAGAAGAGATGACCATAACTCTGCTTGCTTGTACCTCAGTTGCATTAAAATCAAATTAAAAGAGTAGCTTTGCTCAAAGAGGGCCAGGTTTTGGATTAGAGTTCAACAGGATCAAGCCTAGAGATCTGACCAAATTTACTTGGAATTTCCAAGTAAAACTCCCCATTCACCAGAAGTTCTATGATGCTGAGGTAGCGAGCAAGCCTTGCTGAAGCTCCATCTCTTGACAGAAACTCAGCAATTGGCGTGGAAACTGCAGAGAAATATCACACACAAATCAGAGATATAATGTTTTCTTTATCAAGCCACCTCAAGAACAGGGGAGCATAATCTTTGGGGGAGGGGAGATTTTGAACAGAGTTGCATTTTGAGCTGGTTGCTGGGGCCAGGGCAAAAAAAAAAAAGGCATTTAATTATGTTAAGGTGAACCTTAAAGGCAGTTAAGATTATTACTGCCTGTGTATTTAATAGGGATGTGTGAGGCAGCTCTATTTCACTCAAATGAACTATTTTGTAATGCATTGAGGCAATCCATGGCAATTCTAGGTCTCAGTGGACCATTGCAGCAGATAGAAGAAGTTTATATGTATACCTCTATGTGTACAGAAGCTTTTTGGATGTTTCTAGTCAAGCACTGGAATCTTTGGAGCAGGATGCCTGCATGGCATGAGGCCAGATTACTAACAGAGTCATCTTCACCCCATTACAATGGCCTGTCCCATCCGTTCGACAGGAAGATAAGTTGTGGACCCTACTAGTTATTTTGACTTGTTGGGCCCAGGAAGAGAACCTTCTCTGCTGTTAATCCTGTCCTTTGGAATATTCTCCCCCCAAGAGATGAGGTGCCCCCAGCACTCTCCTGGCCTTTTCTGAAATGCTTGAAGGCCTGGCTCTGCCCATTTGCTTGAAGCCCCGAGGGGCATGCAACCATGGGGTTGGTTAGTGCCCTGAAGCCCCTGCCTATTTAATTCTGAATTTTAATTCTTTAATTCTTGTTTTTAATTGTTTTTATTATAATATTTCCATATAGCTTTTATGTTTTTATGTCTATTTGTATACTGTCTAAAGCTGCTTTATGAGGGAGATGGGTGGACTCTAAATATGATAAAGAAACAAATAAATATCATATCTGTTTCATTCTCAGTGTTTGGGTAGTGGATATTTCTTCCTTCCCAAATAACCTTGAAAGGATCCATTGGTCAAAACACCATTTTGTATAATCCTAGAATTTAAAACTTCCCTCCATTTTTATTACTTTTCATTCATTCATTCATTCATTCATTCATTCATTCATTCATTCATTCATTCATTCATTCATATAATTATTTGTTTCTTTGTTTGTATCCTCCTGTATTATTTTTTACAAATAATTCAAGGCAGCAAATATATCCAATACTTCTTCCTCCTCCTGTTATCCCCACAACAACAACCCTGTGAGGTGGGCTGGGCTGAGAGAGACTGATGGGCCCAAAGTCACCCAGCTGGTTTTCATGGCTAAGGCTGTTGTGACCCAGCACGGCAAGCCCCCAGGAAATGACACACACACACTGTTTTCCAAAACAAAGAAGACTTTACCACTAATAAAGGCAGCTTAGTAGTAAGTTGGTTACAGGTTTTTCACCATAGTTGTTGTTGTTGTTGTTGTTGTTGTTGTTGTTATTATTATTATTATTATTATTATTATTATTATTATTATTATTTATTAAATTCTTGTTGAAAATCACAGAACACTTTGGCCGGGATTCCAAATACAAAACTACAAACAGGTCATTAAGTCCATAAATTATCCTCACTTGCTGGAGTTGGCCAAGAGCCCGGACTGGAGTTATTCCAAAGTTCAAACAGCAGCCAGGCAAAATACTTGCGTTGTTTCCAGCAAGAGTTTCCGCTGTGATGCCTTAAATAGTCTTAGGGCATGGCCCCTCTGCCTGCAGGTGAGGAGACCTCCTCCTACAGAGTCACTCTTGCCGGCTAGCTGCCTTGCGTGCCCTAGCATCAATCAGAGGCTCCTCCTCTTCACTGGAGTCACTTAACTCCTGCTGGGGAGGTGCAGAAGGCCCTGGTTGATTATCATCCTCTGGCCCTGCGTCCTCCTCGGTCTCGGACTCAGGTGCCGGAGATACAGACTGATCTTGCCACCCCATGGTCGGTTCTTGGTCTTCCGGATCCATGAGCAGCTGCGCGGGACTTGGGCAAGCCACAACAAAGGCAGGACTTGAACTCACTGTGTCTCCCGCTTTCTAGGCTAATGCCTTAACCACTGGACCAAACTGGGTGTTATTTTATTTATATCCCACCTTTATTATGTTTATAAACTGGGTGTTATTTTATTTATAAACAACTCAAGGCTTTGGGGACCACATCAAAGACCTTAGGGAGTAGATATTGCTCTAGAATTTGGGAGTGTTATGCATTTGATTCGTATCCTCAAAAAATGGGCAACGCAGTGGTCCAGGAATAGTATAAGGAAGGGAATTAAAAATTATTTCATTAAAAACTGATCTTATTCATTATCAGGACAATTACGTATTGGAAAGATATAAAAGAACATGCAGGAAAAGATCAATTGTTGGTAATGAAAGGAGTAAATTATAGACTTTGTAGAGAAAAAGGCAGACCAAACTGAACTTCTACACTGAAATATTTTCCACCTTAATTTGGCCAAGTGCTATATATCACCTTTCCTTCCTTCCTTCTTTCTTTCTTTCTTTCTTTCTTTCTTTCTTTCTTTCTTTCTTTCTTTCTTTCTTTCTTTCTTTCTTTCTTTCTTTCTTTCTTTCTTTCTCTCTCTCTCTCTCTCTCTCTCTCTCTTTCTTTCTTTCTTTCTTTCTTTCTTTTCTTTTCCTTCTTTTTTTCCTTAGAAAATTTATATATCTGCCTACTTGCTCACAGCGACTTCAGGTGGCTTACAAGCAATAAAACACAGGAAAAAAAAACAATAAAAAAAACCAATAACCCCCCACTCCTCTAAACACTTAATCAAATATTTAGGCTGCTCATCTCCAAAATAACTCTGGCTAACTTCAAAGACAAAAAAAGGAAAAAAAAACATTGTATATATAAAATGTCCTGAGGAAATCTTCCACAACAGCCCCAAACTAAAGAATCGACCAAACACTCTACCCAAGTCCATATTTTAGGGCTTCCTTGAAGGTGAGTAAGATGGAGGCCATGTGAATCCCAAGGGAAAGTTATTCAGAGGAGGGTGCTGTGATGAAGAAGGCCCAGTTCCTGGTTCTGAAGATGACATTATTTGATCCCTAAGACCCAAAGCATGCAAAAAGTCTGTTCACACAAGAATGTCAGGATAAGGCTGGATTAGAATATTAAACTACAAATGAGGTTAGACAGGACTTTCACTGAAGGCACAAACTGCAATGTTTATCCAAATCAGACAAGATAGTTTTTTTTAGAGATTCTAACGTGTTAAAGAGTAGCACTATGAATATAAAAAAAAAATTGCAAAAGAGCAGAAGCATGTGATTAAAAATGGAATAAAAACAATACATAAGATTTTGTGGAGATTCAATAAATTTTGGAAGACAAAAGCCTATATTACACATCTAAGGTGTGAGGAGAGATGGGGTTGCGCATAGAGGTAGGCCCACCATACAGATTTAAGTTCACTTGGCCGGTTTCAGATATGAGATTAAGGGATCGAACAAACAGACCGAATAATAATATCGAAACTACACGGCTATGGATGAAACATGTAACAGTGATACCCATTGTCATCGGGGCACTTGGTACCATGTCCAAGAATTTCACAAAACACATCAAGAAATTGCAGCTTCCTGCAATAACACCAGCAGAACTGCAAAAAACTGCGCTACTCGGAACATCATATATCTTAAGAAGATACTTGGTTGATACCTAGGACGCTGGCAGCAACCCATATCAACCATTAGTACCAGTCAATGGTATTTGTGACACATTTTTAAATGTTCAGTTGACTGAGTTTCAAGTTTAATGAATAAAAGAGATAATAATAATAATAAAAATGTGGGGAAAAAAACTTGTA
>QLTV01002850.1:1639386-1651432 GCA_003457575.1 Thermophis baileyi | reverse complement strand
AATAATAATAATAATAATAATAATAATAATAATAGAGAATGGAACTCAAATGCCCTTATGAATTCCAGGGGATATTTCACATTGACTAGGGAGATAACTGAAGAAGAGATGTAGACCAAGACAATTTGAAGAAGGGAAGTTGAGAAAATATGAGTGAGACGAGATGAGGTAGAAGAATTCACCAAGGCAAACTGAATTTCTTCTATTTGTCCCACAGGCATTCACATTTTATTTTTCATGTAGCAATATTATTTCAGACCCATCTGAATTCGGATAAAGGCTTTTCTACTTCCCTCCTATAAAGACCACCATGGAGGTAGTCAAAGAATAAGTAATAATTATTCCCCCCCTTCTCAATTTAAGTGAGCTGAGAGCTACTGAGGCATGCTTTCATTTTGGAGTTGCTTTCATTAAGAGACCATGTCACAGAACTGATCCCCGAGAAGCTGGAAGCTGTGCCGGGTAGCTCTGACAGTAAAACTACACTTAAAATAGCTAAAATGTATATCTAAAGCCAAGGCTACCAACCCATGCTGATGCATTATTTAAAGAGTGCTTTTGACAGGGTTGAAGAACATGTCAGCTGAAAATGTAGAGCATTCTCATTTGTGAGAACAGTAGACCTTTAGGTGCTAAAGGCACCCTGATAAAATTGCAGAGATGTGACAAAAACAAGTTGAAGCAATTTAAACAATAAGTTTCTTATGAAAAATATGCTGGGTTGTTTATCCATAATTCATGGACTGGGGTGTGGGTGTGGGTGTGAAATCCAAATAGAAGCACAGGGTTGGAGGAAAGGGAAGTACAGCTATCCTTGTGGAGAAAAAGATGTGTCATTTGACTGCCATGGAGCTACCTAAAGTTTACCTTGGAGGGGACAGAATATGTGGTGAAGTATTGTGTTTGTGGGGTCCAGTTTTTATGAGTAATTAATGGGAAATCTGTGGAATTCTCAATCATCCAGAATCATAGTTGTCTCAAAGGTGCTTTTTTTCTTTTTCTTCAAAAGGCAACTGGAATGGTTTTTCCTTGAGGAAGAAGATGTTTCACTTCTCATCCAAGAAGCTTCATCAATTCTGATGAAGAACTGATCCTGATCATCAGTTGTGATGAAGAACTGATCTATCCTTCCATTCCCCCCCCCCCGCCATCAGAACTGATGAAGTTTGAAGAAAAAAAGCACCTTTGAGATAATTAACGGGATTCACAGCATGAAAGACTGTCATTACTTTTAAGTACAGCCTTTATAAGAGGTAACTTTCCAAGCCAAACAAGGCCTACAAGCTACATACATTTCTTGTTTGGCCAGTCTTATTCACAAAGCATTTTTAAATGACAGCAAAAAGTGTGTTACTGTTTCATACATTGTTGGAAAAAGGGTGTTCTGAATGCTGGAGCTGTCACGAATGTACATGACCTGTGTGTGTGTGTGTGTGTGTGTGTGTGTGTGTGTGTTTCATTCATCATGCTGAATGATGGAACACTCTGGAAACAAAAAGGAATACATTTCATATGGTATATAGCTAACCTGTGGAATTTGCTATTTCAAGGCATGCTCCTTAATTATGTATATTTTTCTTCTATATTCCCAAGTATATTTTTGAAAAATGTATTTAGCCAAGTGTGATTAGACACATAAGGAATTTATATCCAGTACAGAAGCACTCAGTGTACATGCAAAGCAACAGAATCATCATCATCATCATCATAACAATTCATGAATGAAGTTACCTAGGACTGTTAGTCATAAAGGCTAGTGGCTACTTCTAGTGTCATAGCTTGTTCTCCTCTCATTGGGGAACTGTAAGAGATGAGAAACATTTTCAGAACTTGTTTCTGAGTTTTGGCATTCTGTTGGCATTCCATAAGAAGGTGGACTAGATAGTCTTTGGGGTGATCCAGCAGAGTTATTCTTATATAGGTAATCCTCAACTTATGACCAAAATTGAGCCCAAAATTTTCATTGCTAAGCAAGGCAGTTGTTAAGTGAGTTTTGCCCCATTTTACGAGCTTTCCTACCACAGCTGTTAATTGAATCACTGCAATCAGGAGTGTCAAACTGGCAGCCTGTGGGCTGGATGCGTCATGCGCAGGCCATGCCCACCCAAGCTCCGCAAATGGGAAAAACATCGTGAAACATCACATGACGGCAACTTGACGCTGCGAGTTTGATACCCGTGACTGCAATTGTTAAGTTAGTAATATGGTTGTTAAGTGAATCTGGCGTCCCCATTGACTTTGCTTGTCAGAAGGTTGCAAAAGTTAATCACGTGACCCCAGGACACTGCAACCATCATAAATACATGCCAGTTGCCAAACATCCAAATTTTGATCACGTGACCATGGGGATGCTGCAACAGTCGTGTCAAAATTGGTCCTGAAGTCACTTTTTCAGATTATTTGAAATTCAACATTCATTCAATTGATTCACTAATACCAAATAACATTTGACAATCTGATTCTTTGCGAGTATTTCTGTTTGAGTGTATTCTCTGATTATTTAGCCTTTTGATTAATTATAATTTAATTGCCATAATCTGATTTCCTTTTCATTTGAATTTGTGAATTTGTCTTCATTTGGGAAAATTGGTTAATGTATCTGTTTAGTGTGTCTAATTAACTTAATTAATCATTGTAGAAAAGGAACTGACAGAAATTGGCTAAGAAATACCAAGAAATTTCAAATGACTCCTTCCCATCCTATCACACCTTGAAATCCATGTGTTAAGAGTGCTTGTATGTATGTATGTATGCATGTATGTGTGTGTGTGTGTGTGTGTGTGTGTGTGTGTGTGTATAATTTCCTTTTATGATTTCCTCATTTTTGATATAATTGTGACAATTTGAACTCTTTAGTAGTTTCTAATCCTGTATGATTTCAAACAACAAGATAAAATTTACAAACATGAGTCAAAGACTGCATGGGTTCATTTTATGACACCACCTTCTTCCAGGAGCTCAAAGTGACAAAAAAAGTCACATTCCTATTTTATTTTATCAAGGTAACAACCATGTGAGCTAGGGTTGGCTAAAAGACAGAATCCTATTCAGGTATTCTCCAAAAAGAACATTCACCTAGTGAGTAGTTAAATCTTAGCCAATTTCACCATGTGAATGCCTGCAGGGAAACTGAGATCACTACATTCATGTTGGCAGGACTAACCTGTAGTCGAGACATGGCAAACTCTCTAGATTCTTAATGTCTGCACATGGCTGAGGATTGATTCAGAGTTGCTCAATAAAATCCATGATAGGTGACTTTTCCAGTCTTTATTTATTTTCCAGAATCATAGAACAGGCTTGGAACTGACCTTAGAAACCACTTAGTCTAACCTCATACTACTTAGCAGGAACCATATGTTGCACCTAATAATTAGGTATAAATTCTCCTTCTCAAATATATTTTTTCTTTTTCATTTGTTCGAGGGTGAATATTATTTTATTTAATGAAACAATATTTGGGCAGAAGGAAGCACTTTCCACAGAGTACTGAATCTGTTGAATTGAAGCCTGTATCAACCATCATTAAGATGTTGTTAGAGTCCGGTCAGCCCACATTTAATGCCCAACAGCAGACAGATGCAAATAATACCTACATCTAGATATGAATATGGCCGCAGAAGGAAGTGATACGGTCAGAGTCACCCAAATCTCAGTTGAAAACCAGCTGGTTATGATTGCATGTGTCCATAAGGTGGAATATGTACCAATGAGCCAATGAAATCCTAGGAATCCTGTGAAACTGGGTATGATATATGATAATAAGACTAGGAAGGAATAAAAACAAATGCAAACAATCAAGAGACAAACATAAGCAGCAACTCAGCCCAGGTAACAAGGAACCTAGGAAGAAGTCTTTAAAATCATTCAGAGACTCCATTATAAGACATGCATTGTAAATGTTGGTGGGAAATTCCTCTGACATTTTCCAAGCTTCCAAACTCCCAGATAAGCATTAAAGAGACCTCCCGAAATTGATGTAATTCTAGTTTCCATGCTTTTGTCCAGCTGCACAAGGTTGGAGTGTGGACATGCTTTATCACCTCAGACTGAATCCAGCAGATAGTCAGGAGATATTTGACATTTCTCACACTAAGGGGTCCTTGGTGCTCTCTGAGCTTGCTTGTTTTGTTGCAGAAGTTTCATTACCCAAACTATGTAACATCATCAGTGCTCCTCTAGCAGTGATGATGTTACCTAGTTTGGGTAATGAAACATCTGCAAGAAAACAAGCATACTCAGAGAGCACCAAGGACCCCTCAGGTCAACCCTGAGCTACAAATATTCTCCTTTATTATTTCCCACACTGTTCAGTAAGCAATACCAGCTGGCTTTGAAACCAGGGCAAAAGTCACATTAGGCACTCTCTGGTTTTCATCAGCCCTTTGAGGTAGTCCAAAGAAGAAACACACCTTGAGAACTAACACTCCACTGAGTTCTACTGATTTCCTTCTAAACAAACATAATTTATGTTGCAATCTAGCTACTGAGGTTGCATAAGTCCTCACTGCTTTGAAGACAGCTTGACTGAAGCATGTCTTTGAAGCTGTTTCACGTGGGAATGCATTTTTAAGAGAAGGTGAAGGGTATGTGTTGCTTTGCTTCACTGGTTCCTTTTGCCCTGCTGAACCATACATGCACCGAAGCCCCTTCTGGGTATTTCAAATGCTGGTCCCCCTCACTTTTTTTGAGAGGGCTCTTGTATTTCAAAGTGACAAATGGGACCAAACAAAACAAAAGATCTTTTCTGCATGGAGTCAATTGGATGTGTATAGATTTCTCTGAACTGGATAAAAACGCAAAATTGTGAGTCTTCATCTTTTTTCCAATGTGTGAATTTAAAAGAAGGGCACTGAAAGTAAATTTTAAAAAATGATGCCATTTCCTCCTCTGGGCTTTTGAAATAGGAATGATGACTTCTCCCCCTTTGACACATAACACACACACACACATGCACACACACACACACACACACACACACACACACACACACACCAATTCTACAGAAAAAAATGCTAGGCTAATTTTTCTTACTAGAAACTTTAAAGTATAAAACTCATCAAGCATCTTGATCCTCTGAGACAATGTCATCTAAGTTCAAAGGATGAACAGCTCTGTAAAAACAATGTGTTAGTTCCCTGTTGTGTTTGAGCTTGTAAGAAATTAAACTAGTTTTACTAAGAAAAAAGGAATAATTTAGCTCTTAAACCTTTGAAAAACCATGTCATATATTGTAAAAAATGTATAAAGATGAATATCTGAACATAAAGGTTACATTTAACATATATTACTCTCTAAATGTGCATACGTGTGTGCTACACAGGTTATTCATGTTAATGAGAGTTCTTCTAATTACTTCCAATTTACCAGTGATGAATTTCAAGTGAATTTAAAATTTGATCAGAAATTTCAATTTCTTTTCAGAATATTTTTCCATAGTGCTTTTGAACATTTATTATGACTTCTAAGAATGAGTGGACAATTAAAAAATAACAGCTGAGGACCTTCTTCTGTCATTGATAATCTTTTGAGGGCTTCATGGTGGATAGAATCGAATCAGAGTATGTTGGCCATTCTCTCTGTATCTTGTTTGTTACTGCTGTTGAGGAAGAGGAGGAGTGAAAGGAGGCGGAGGAAGAGGAGGAGGAGGAGGAGGAAGTTAATCTTCTCTTTTGATCAAGTGGCAGGCAATCATCCTGGACTGAATCAACATCTCTTACAGAGATCTGAACTCATCTCTTGTGTACAAGGTCAAGGGCCAACGTTCTGATATAGAAGATATTCATATGCAATGAAGGAGACATGCTTTGTGGCACACTAAGCAAACTGTGGGAACGATTCTCTGTGGGAATGTGGACAAATGATTAACTCTCAGGTTTAACGTGAAGGAATCCATAGACATCTTAGGCCATCAGTTCCACCCCTATGGAAAGCCACATGTTCTCCTTTGTTCAGCAAAACCATTGAGAACTGCCAGTTTTGAAGGCTTCTCTGTATAGACAGCAATGCAAAATGAAGGTCACAAATAGGCTGAGTTCAAGAACTGGAGATCATCTATCTTAGTCCCCTCTCGATGCAAAAGCTGCAGTCAGAGCATTCTTGAACCAAAGCTGTCCAGACTATGCTCCAATTGTTACAATAAACATATCACCTATTGCAGTGCTGAACAAGAAACATTTTTGTTGCTATTTCACTGACTTCTGCTTCCCTGCAATTTCCTTCCATTGGTTCTAATTTGCTCCGCCTACCAGAAGGATGAAACCCACATCCTGATTGCAGTGTCCACAATGCAACAGAAAATATGCTATCATGACATTTGATTTTGGATTTGAAGGTAAAGTGGCATGTGCCTTTTATATTTGTTGTTTTAACGTTTGATGAGAGAAGAAATTGTTCAGTTTAAGAACCCTTCCCTTTGGGTTAGAAATTCTTTCACCTTGTGTTGTTGTGCTACCTTCATTTGTTGCTACTATCATGTGCCGAGGCTGTTTAAAAGTAAATGTTTAAAAAAGAACAATAAAAAAGAAAAAGAGGAAGCCAGACATGGGAAAAGAAAACTGTTAAGTGAGCTCTTCCATGAAGCTGGTCCAGATGTTGATGGTATAAAAGCTGCTGAGAAGTCCAGGCAGGCCGGAATGGTTGCTCTACCTCCACCCCGAGCCCTCCAAAGGTCATCAACAAGTGTGACCAATGCTTTTTCAGTGTTATGCCCTGACCTGTGCCCAGACTGAAAAGGGTTAGGGTAATCTCATCCAGGATCCTTTGTAGCTCTGCACCACCTTCTCCACAACCTTCCTAAAAAAGGAAGATTGGAGAATGGACAAAAGTTGTCCTACACTGTGGGGCCCAAGAATGACCTCTTGGGAAAGGAGTGCATTATTATTTGCATCAGGGCAGATGCCCACTCCTGCAAAGAGATATTAATCACTGCTTGGATCCAACCACATGCCACCTCAGGAGGTCAGCCAGGCATGGAGCCAAAACATAGGTCCTCTTTCTCATAGCTCCAAAAATGCTGTCTATTTCTTCAAGAGCAACTGGTTCAAATTCCTCCCAGATAACAAGACTCAGACGTGTTTCGGTCACCTCCGAAGGGTCCACACAGCCACTTTATCAGATGCCAAGAATGTTCCTCACAGTGAGCAGCAAAGGCTCCTCCAACTTCTCCTTACCCAGAAGCAGAGATGGGTTCCTACCGGTTCGGACCGGCTCTATAGAACCGTTAGTAACACGGCGGCCTGGGTCGCTGGAACTGGCAGCGACCCAGGCCTGCCACACCCCCAAGCCGGTTCTCTTGTTTTTTGCTTCTGCGCATGCACAGCTTTTTTTAAGTACTGCACAATGTGCGCACCCACGCAGCGCATCCCTGAGCAAACCGGCAGTACCTGAATCCGGAACCCACCCCTGCCCAGAAGAGATCTGCTTATCCAAAACAAAGCTTCTTGTCAGCTACCTGTATATTCAATAAGAACAGAGGAGTAATTGCACTGCACTGCACTGCCCTTATTGCTACAAGTTAAGTCATAATATAGGCTGTTACCAGTGCTCAGTTGGCTTTGATAATAAAGTGTGGAAGGGCGAGAACCAGGACAATAAGAACTGGTCACGCCTAACCTTCAAAGCCAGTCCAGAAAGATTTTCATGATTGATACTATTGGAAACTGCTGAAAATTGAAGGAAAGAGAGAATGGATGCACCTTCCCCATCCTGTTCCTGCCAGAGGTGATTTACAAGTGACATCAAATGTGTGCTCTTGCTGTATTTAAAACAAAGTGAACTTTTGATTTAGGCTAGATTAGAGTCTCATATCAACAGGCCATAATTTCCCCTTTCTCGCCAAAGGTGAAGGAAGTTAGGCAGGATGGTTTTTCAAACTACAGATTCTGTTCTGTTCAGCACAAGCAATCTCCTTGTGCTGGGTAAATATTTTGAATTTGGTTTTTTTTTATAAAAACAAAACAAAACCCGTTTTTTTTTAAAAAAAAAACAACTCTAATTACATAATGGATCAAATAGTTAAATGTTCCTTATCGTGTCAGTTACTGGAATGTTGGTTAATGTAGTTTTATGGTGGTAACCTATAAGCCTGTAATTTATTTTACAAAGACGACTTTGTATTCCCCCCCCCAACATACCTAGATCAAGAATGACAAAATAGTGGTCACACGAATGGCTATTCCCCTTCGATATCACTTCTTAGAAGATTAGTTGAGATATTTACATGGTTTTGTCCGCCAACTCACTGATTTTGCCATTTATATATGGGTGTAATGAGTAAAAAAAAATATGCTTTTTCCTCATTTAAGTGATTGTATGCATGTATTGTACCGCTCATTCATATTACTTTGTACAAACTTCTGGAACGCACATTCTGAATGCATGATCCACTTTTTTGTACATATAAAAAGCTTTCATAATATTTGATTAATGGCTCAAAACTGAATACAGTGATAAAGGGGACTTTGAAATTCATACCTTGGAGTATTAAAATGTATTTTTGATTACATGTAAATAAATGTCAGAGCGAAGAAAGATCTTTTTTTAAAAAAAAATATATATTATTTTTCTCCACAATACATCCATACATATACCATAGTTCATAGCAGAATATACATAGTTATACATTTCTATTCCATAAAACATAAACCAGCATCCTAATTTGCACCTTTTATACTTTTGTTGCCCGTCTGTTTTTCCCTTTATGTCATATCACTCCCCTCCCTCTCTCTCCTTCTCTCCCCTCTCCCCTCTACCTTCTTTCCCTTTCTCTCCCACTTCCCTACTTCCCCCTCTCCCCTTCTTCCCTTCCTTCAGAGAGAAGAAAGATCTGATGAACTCTTTATTGGCAAAATAGAGCTCCACAGCTGTATTGAATTTAAAACGTGCTTTTTGAGTACATGCAGCATTTGATTCCAGCTTTAAAACAACCACTAAGATTTATTGACTATATGAACTTTCCTCTTCTATTTATAAGGTCTTGGCTTAAGATCTTTGCAAGTCTCTCTGAAAGTTGCAGAAACTGGTTGTTCTGTAGACACTTACTAGATCCCACCAGAAAGGATTATAAATAGCCATCAAAACATTTTCCTTTCAGGGAAATTACAGCATCGCAAGATTTTGTTTTCCTAATGTCTTCTCTGGCTTCGGAATTTAAGTTATTTGCTTTTATTGTGACTTCAGCGCTTAAAAAATACAAATTGAATGAAGCAGTTCAACTGTCATTATTCAAATAAGAAGTAATTATGATGAAATAAAGATAAAATTCCATGGAGAAATGCCCCAATCAATTTTCACTTATATTTAACAGGCAACATAAAATGATGCATAGAAGAGTACATTAAAGTAATAAAAACGGTACCGAAACTGGAATTACTGATCCGTATCATGTTCAAATTACAAGTGTCGGAGGCATATAAATTTATTTCTCAACTCTTGAAATATATTCAAAAGTTTAGCCTTGTAGACAGCAATTCCCATTCACTTTGTTCATTTGTGTTCATTTCTTCAAAGTACTGCTGTGAAAGGCAGCTATTCTAGAAATCTCATCTCTAAATCACACAGTATTAAGTTCTGAGTGGCAGATTCCTATGAGTATTTGTTTAAAACAAATATTTCCCTGTATTGTTATATAGGAAAATAGATATATTAAGATATGTATATCTCTGTTTAAAATGGCTGTCTTTTTAGAACAGTGCAAACACACATATTAATAAACTTCAACTCCATATCATACCAAAACATATTAAACTTTTTGTTGTTGTTTGGTTGCAAGGTTATGTCCGACTCTTCATGATCCCCATGGACCACAGCACGCCAGGCCCCTCTGTCCTGCACTGTCTCCCAAAGCTTCTCCAAATTCATGTTCATTGAGTCAATGACGCTATCTAACCATCTCATCCTCTGCCGTCCCCTTCTCCTTTTGCCTTCATTTTTTCTCAACATCAGGGACTTTTCCAATGAATATTAAACTTTACCAAGTACCAAATGTCATCTAGGTTCTGTCTTAGGCCCAGTACTATTCAACATTTTCATAAATGATCTTGAGGGGACAGATGGGGAACTCATCAGATCTGCAAGCATCAAGCTGGGGAAAATAGCTGAGACTTTAGATGATAGACTCAAGATTCAGAAAGACCTTGACAAATGTGAACACTGGGCCCTATCCAACAAAATGCAATTCAGTGGTGAGAAAAGTAAGGTCTTACCCTTAGGCAAGAAAAAAAAATCAAAAGCACAGGTATAGAAATTCTATTCTATTCTGTTCTATTTTCTATTCCATTCAATTCCATTCCATTCTTTAGAGAAAGTATATCAGGTATACAGGTAAATTTCGTGACAATGAGAACAATTAATCAGTGGAACAGTTTGCCTCCAGAAATTGCGTGTGCTCCAAGTTTTTATGAAAAGATTGAACAACAATTTGACCAGAGTGGTATAAAATCACCTGCTCGAGTAGGGAATGGACTAAAAACCTCCAAGGTCTCTTTCAACCCTGTTATCCTATATTCCAGGTAATTTTTCAAAGGCTGAAAAGAAATCTGTGTTGAGCTATTTACTAAATAGACTGTACTTCAAGATTCCACTTTGACCAGAATAGAATTGAATCTTTATTACAGTCAATGATCAGGACATAGTAAAACGTGATACCATAAGCATAAGTGTAGGAAAGTATTAATCATAAATCTAATTAGACTTATCAATTAATGGGGCATGTGTTTTACATATAACACAACAGATTATACCTAAAGTAACACAATCAAATGTAGGTAAAAACAAAGTTGTAAATTATCTGCTTTGGATGACTGGAAATATTATATATGGGTTATAAGCTCCAAGTACATATCAGCAGAAAATAGGCAATGTAATAAAGAGTGACTTAAGATTTTAGTGGTCCCTTGCCACTCTGAAATGGCAAACAATGTACATTGTGGAGCAGAGGTGTAATATGCTGTTCTAGGACCACACCTAATTGCTTGCACTGCTACATTATGTACCGGTTGAAGCTTCCAGATACTTTTCAAGGGCAACTCACGTAGACTACATTGCAGTATTGTGATCTGGAAGTGACTAGGGCAGTGATGGCGAACCTTTTTGGCACCGAGTGCCCAAACTGGAACGTGCATGTGCCGGAATGCCGGAAACCCGAAGACCAGCTGGTCAGTGCGCATGCACGTGCTGGCCAGCTGGTCTTTGCGCATGCCACAGCGCTGGCCAGTTGGTCTTCGGGTTTCCGGTGCCCTGAAGCACGTGAAGACCAGAAGACCAGGTGGCCGGAGCACATGCCCACAGAGAGGGCTTTGCGTGCCACCTCTGGCACACGTGCCATAGGTTCACCATCACGGGACTAGGGCATGGATGACCATAAGCAGGGCCTGCTGATCCAGGAATAGCTGGTTCTGCAAAGATCCACCTGGCCACAACTGCCGCCTGCTTATTAAGCAGGAGTCTAGGAAGACCTCCAGGTTTCACACTGAGTCTGTCTAGGGTAGTGCTACCTCATTCAGCACCAAAAATGACGTAGTCCTTGAATCAGAGGGCCCCCAAAACCAAAGCTACTCAGTCTTGCCAGAGTTCAGCTGAAGCCTGTTGTCCCCATCCATGGCCTCACAGCCTCCAGGCAGCAGGATAAGATGGTCATGACATCACTTAATTTCCCAGAAGTAGAAATGTACAATATCATGAACATATTGATGATACCAGGGGTGGGTTCCTACCGGTTTGGACCAGTTCGCCCGAACCAGTATCGACCTGCTAGTGACATCATCAGAACCGGATCGGTGGTTGCCGGTCCGTGGGGGCCGCCATCTTTTTTTTAAATTTTTTTCGAATTTTTTTAAAAAAAATTTCTGAGCATGCTCAGAAGGTGACTTCCAGCACTGTGCATGTGGTCGCCATCTTTTTTTGGCTTTATTTATTTTATTTTTATTTTTTTTCTGAGCATGTTCAGAAGGTGACTTCCAGCACTGTGCATGCGGTCGCCATCTTTTTTTGGCTTTATTTTTTTTTTTTTTTATTTATTTGATGATTTCTTTATTTACTTCTTTTG
>QLTV01002850.1:1614641-1626682 GCA_003457575.1 Thermophis baileyi | reverse complement strand
ATTTTGGGCTTAGACAACTTAGAACTACGTCGCCTTAGAACCGATCTAAATGTAGTTCATAAAATTATCTGCCACAATGTCCTACCTGTCAATGACTACTTCAGCTTCAACCACAACAATACACGAGCACACAATAGATACAAACTTAATGTAAACCGCTCCAAACTCGACTGCAGAAAATACGACTTCAGTAACAGAGTGATCAATGCCTGGAATTCACTACCTGACTCTATGGTTTCTTCCCCACTACTTCATCTTCAAACACAACAATACACTATCACACAATAGATACAAAATTAATTTAAACTGCTCCAAATTCGATTGCAGAAAATACGACTTCAGTAACAGAGTGATCAATGCCTGGAATTCACTACCTGACTCTATGGTTTCTTCCCCAAACCCAAAATACTTTAACCTTAGACTGTCTACTGTCGACCTCACCCCATTCCTAAGAGGTCTGTAAGGGGCGTGCATAAGCGCACCAGCGTGCCTACCGTCCCTGTCCTATTGTCCTCATCTATCTGTATTCACCTTGATTATGTTTATGTTTATACCTATACCTGCTATCTTGTACATGTTTGACAAACAAACAAATAAATAAATAAATAAAATAAATGGTCATTAACCAAGTCATCATGTGACTGGCCCCTATTTTAGAAACATTTTTACTGTGCTTGTTAAACAAATCACCATGGTCATTAAGCAAATAGGTCTTGTCAATTGACTTTGCTTGTCAAGTTGGCTGGGAAAGTCACACATTGCGATCCAATGACCATAAGATGCTGCAATATCATAAATGTGAGCTGGTCGCCAAGCCCCTGAATTGTGATCATGTGACTTTAGAGGTGGTGTGATAGTCATAATTTCACAGACAGGTCATAAATCACTTTTTCCAAGACCACAGTAACTTCTAACCATTGTTAAAAAAAAAACCAGTTGTACGTTGAGAACTACCTGTAATGCTTCCTGAACTCATGGGATGTAGATCTTTTCTACAGAAGGATTGCCATTCCACCAAATATTCAAATGGCAGCTTACTAAATCCAAGGGAAGCATTCCAAGGCAAGGACCAAAGCAGGGAAAGAATAGAATAGAATAGAATAGAATAGAATAGAATAGAATAGAATAGAATAGAATAGAATAGAATAGAATAGAATAGATCTTCTGTCCGCAAATGCAATCAAGAACAGAAGAACCCCACAAGAACCTTCAGCACTTGAAGAGGCTGGGGAAGAAAGAAGCAAGTTCTGTGGGTTTGGTTTCAACGAGATTTTTCTTACGTCAAAATATAAAATGCTAAGATTTCTGCAATTGCCCTTGCAAAGCTTTCAAAAAATTGTATGTGTAGGCAGGTTTGTCTGTACATATGGGCTCCATAAGTGGTAGCAGAATAACTAATACTTGTTTAGTGACTGCAGTTGGTTCTGGTGAAAAGGTTGCTAAGCAAACCACATGAATAAGAGACGGAGCAAGATTGCTGGTTGTAAAGATTGCTAGTTGTTACTGTCACATTCAGGTAAAGTTCTGTGTACAGTATCATATGTATCATAACTTTCCACCCACCATTAGTTTTTGTTGATGGTGATTTTATTATGCTCAGCTGCTATGTGTCTTTATTTCATATTATGTATTTTATTTGTGTTTAACCATTTTATTGTAAGGTGCGCAGAACCACATACGTAAGCTGAACAGTCATATAAATCAAATAAATAAATAAATAAATAAATGGATGCTGTTGACATTTCTACTGAAAATGCTAACAAAATAATTATATGTGGTTACCATAGTCAGAATAAATATATAAAAACAATAAATTAAATGTCTTTGAAATTTGGATTCTGATGCTCTGAATCGCATGCAAAAACTTTTAACAACTTCAGTCCAATTTTAAGGTATGCTTTGTTGTTAGTTACAAAGTTGTGTCCGACCCATCACGACCCCATGGACAACATTCCTCCAGGCCTTCCTGTCCTCTACCATCCTCTGGAGTCCATTTAAGCTCACGCTAACTGCTTCAGTGACTCCATCCAGCCACCTCATTCTCTGTCGTCCCCTTTTTCTTTTGCCCTCAATTGTTCCCAGCATTAGGCTCTTCTCCAGTGACTCCTTCCTTCTCATTTGGTGGCCAAAGTATTTTTTGCAACATATTGCAACATATAGCAAAGGTATGCTATATGTTGCAATTAAACATCAAGTAAAGGTTGTGACCCTTGCATTATTTTCAAAGGCTTTACTCTATAGCTGTAAACTATAAGTGGCTATTGTGGCCCGATGTTATACAGGTAGTACTCAACTTACGACTGGTCACTTAGAAACAGATCAAAATTGTGACAGACCTCCCCAGGGCTACTTAAGATCCAGGTTTGAACTTTCCATGCCCCTCCACAGAATCACAAAAATGCATTTTGGGCGCTCGGCAACCACCCCACATTTACGACTATTTACAACATCCTTCAGTTAATGGGACCAGAATTTATGTCATTTTTTTTGCTGGAAACTGGTATTTACCTCTGGTTTCCAGGAAAAAAAAAAGCCCATTGTGGATAATGGATTTGCTTAACGATTGCAACATTTGCTTAATGACTGTTGCAAAAAGGTTGTAAAATCGGTCACGGTCACGTGATGACTTGCTTAACTACTGGCATGACTAACAACTGTAATTATGGGCTCAGTTGCGGTTGAGGATTAAGTTGAGGATTAGCTGTAGTAACAAACTGTGTTTTATGTTTTGGAATAAAAACACATCTCAAAGCATTTATATTGTGGACAGACAAGACAGTATTGATTCTAGGGCAAAGATAACATTAATCTTGCAGAGAGAACACTTTAGATAAAGTTCACACTTTCCTGATTTTACTTATGCTGATTCCCATTCGCTTTCATTATTTTTATAAACAACTCAAGGCGGTGAACATATTTAACGCTCCTTCCTTTTCCTGTTTTCCCTGCAACAACAACCCTGTGAAGTGGGTTGGGCTGAGAGATAGCATCTGGCCCGAAGTCATCCTACTGGCAGTCATACCTAAGGTGGGACTAGAACTCTAGTCTCTTGGCAATTAGCCGAAAGTCACCTTGGCAGTCATGCCTAAGGCAAAACTGTAACATTAAACAGGGGTTAATACACCAGACTAGGAATCCAAAAACTGTGAGTTCTAATCCTGCCTTAGGCACAGTCTCCTGGTTCCTAGCCTGGTACATTAACCATTAAGACTAAACTGACTCAAACTAGGAGGAGGCTCAGTTTGGCTGATATATTGGCCTCACTTCCTGGGAGAATAACTGAGAAGAGCTTTCCAAGCCTTGGCACTGTCAATCTAAGCTTCCTGAGCCCTGCTTGGAATGCTGGATTCCACCTCATTGTGTCTCTTGCCTTTTCCTTTGAGTTTGTTGCTTATTTATTAGATTCCTGATCTTGACCTGAATCAAGCCAGAGATTATGCTTACAGTTACTATTGTAAGATATTGATAAAAGTGACTTCTTTCCTCTAAAAGTCTATGGAGATTCTCAGTCATCCAGGTCATGGTCATCCCAAATGTGTTTTTTCAAGGGGCAACCTGACTTTCTGGTTTTTCTTTTGAAGACGTTTCACTTCTCATCCAAGAAGTTTCTTCAGCCAAGCAGCTGAAGAAGTTTCTTGGATGAGAAGCGAAACATTTTCAAAAGAAAAACCAGAAAGTCCAATTGCCTCTTGAAAAAAAGCACCCTTGGAACTTTCCTCTAAAAGTTTTGCCTGCGTTTGCATATCATTGGACTGAGGCAGGTATCCAGCTTTCCATCCTTGTTAAAAGAAAAAAAAAGGCAGGTAATAGATTGTTTTTTCACATTTTCTTCTATAAAGAGCATATGACATGAATACATTATCCTTGTGACAGTTTTCTCAAAAACAATCCAGTAGCAGTCTTCGGGAAACTTGAAAACTAAACTATAAACAGCAAGTTTCAGGAGTTATATTTTATGGCAACCCTTATTATCCTTCATGGTAATTCTGCCCCTAACTTGGTCTAAATATGGAAAGTGCTGTATTTGAACTTCTGAGATATAACTTCCGATGTTATAGCCAGTTATCCTTAGTTGTTCACTTGGGTCTAGTTTACCTCCATCCTAATGGCCTGTATAAATATTGATGACTTAGGAAGGGGCTGCAAAATTTGAACTCTAAAAGAGTATTGGTTTTGCATGGGGTAAGGGAAACATAAAATTAGCCTTGATACTGCTTCTCACAAATGACAAGCCTGTTGAGAATCAAAATAGCCGAGGTGTTAAAGACTACTTGCTATAGGGTTTTATAAATATATAAAACAAGCAGCATTGAAATTATATAGGACAATGCTACAGTAGAGTTTACTGAAAAATTTGTGAGCAACTGGTGTGGTGAGAATTCAACATCAGCTTGAATAGGAGGATATGACCAGGTACTTGTTGCTTTGGAGAAGAGATAAACCACTGAAGCTTTCACATCTCTTATTGAACCCTCAGAATTTACTCTGATTATTACAAAATTCAACGATGTGATTTCCTAACAGAAAATAAACAAAGAACTAAACCTAGAGGGGTATAAGCCCTAAAGAAAATTAGGTGTATCTTAAAAAAAAAGGGGAGTCTTTCCCCAACCTGGAAATATGGTCCTGCCCATGAACGATATGGTCTCACTCTTGTGTTCTGCAGGCTACAATTGGTAGGTGGCCCACATTAAGTGTGCTCCTGGATACAAGATAATTTTCCACTCCTGAAATTCTGCATTTTCATAACTTCCTTTTATGCCAGAGACAGCATGTGGGGCCTAATAGTTAGTAAAGTGCATTATGCATTCAGTACTTGCAAGTCTCAAAAAAACCTAATGCACCAGGACATAGAAAAAACACTAAGAAAAAAGTTACTTTCCATCTTTTCTCTGTGTATCTATTTTTGTTATTATTTCATGCAAATATATAGATTCAGAAAGTTATGAAGGAATTTAGGGACAGCAGTGATGAGTTGAAGGATAACCAGGTTCATTTTTGGCTCAAGGTTGTAAAGTTCAACTTTCTTTTGGGTCAGATCTGTATTCCTAAACGTAAGTTTACAAATTTTGCCAGATTTATAATAGCCATTGATGTTGACTGATGAATTAACTCAGAGAGAGAGAGAGAGAGAGAGAGAGAGAGAGACAGAGAGACAGAGAGAGACAGAGAGCGAGAGAGACATCTTAAATATAATTCTGACATATAATTTCAATGGGGTTCTGAATTATGGCATTAAGGGTTTGCAGATTTTCAGATACTGGGTAATTTAAGACTGATAGATGACCTATGAGCAAGGCACTTGATGTACATACCGGTAGTACATTACATTTTACTATTAAAACATCAAACTTCTAGCATCCTGCATTTCTTCCTCAGTCCTCTGTATAATTAGTTTGGTGTGGCTTTATGTTTGTTGTTATTTCAACATACCAATTTTATATTGTTCTTTTATTCTAGGTAATTTAAATATGTTTGTTTTAATTTGGCTAATTGTAATTTCAACTTTTAAGGAGCTGCCCTAGTAAAATGCAAAGAGTGAGGCTTAAGGGCCATTATTATATAAGGAAAAAAGAAAGCCCTATACCTTTGCCAGAAAGGCATGATATAAATCATAAAAATGCGATGATTATAGGTAACCCCTGAGGATAGTTACACAGTTCCTTGTCCAACATCAAGGCAGAGGAGAGACAAACAGAGAAATTGTGAAACGTATTTCAGAGGCCCGGTTTTTACCTTCGGAGTATGCTCCCTTTTGCAAATCAAGAGATGAGAAAACAGAAGATTTTGAAGAATCTCAAGCTCATGCCCACAAGGGCAATATCTCTCTCCCTTTGCTTTCAAGCAGAGTTACTCTAAGGAGCAATCCCATCCAGAAGTATTTTTATTTTTATACTTAGTTCAGTTTTCCCTTCACATCTGTGTGATTAGAATAAAACATTGGGTATTCAAAACTTGACTTGTTTCGTTTGTAGTTGCATTAATGATGCTAGAGCATGGGATGTAATGATTGCTGTGTATAAGTGGTATAGACATCAAAGGAGATCCGGTTTAAAGAACAGAAAAGAAGAGAGACCCCCGCCCCCTGCATCTTTTGGCCCAGGCTGCTGAATAACAGATGAGCACACTGCGCATTTATAATTTATAACCTGAAAAATCATGGGGTAAATCTGTGTTCTACAGAGGGAAGAAGGAACATCCTTTCCACACTCGGTACTCGTTTATCTCGCTCTCTCTTTTTTTTTTTTAAAGTGAAAGACAGGGATTTGCATGATGTTTTCCAAGTCAGACAGATCTTCTGTAAAAGGTACCACCATAAGATTTTAAGTGGCTCGCCATTTGTCACCATCTTTCCATTTCAATTGTAGTGTTTATATTCGGATTTTATTTTCTCTTCTCCCTTTTAACACAATCTGTTTCCTAATTTTAATCCACACTGCACAACTATTCCAACAATAGAAGGAGAAAAATATCCTGTGAAAATATCTGTGTCGTACATACCCTTTGAATGGAGTATTTAGCATTAAAATATTAGACGCTGTTAGGCATCTTGTGGCTAATGATTAGTCATGTGGTTATAAGGACTATGTATCTGTAAGAATTTAAATGTCAAGTTTCATTTCATTTCTTATTGCTAAGGTACAAGATCCACACTATATTCTTCCCTTGCCCTTTTCTGCTACGTGCAAATGTTGTCTAATTATCAATCCTATTCTATTAACGGATGGAATTGCTAGCAGATTGTTATCATAGTACATATCCAACAGTCCTATGAAAAGTTCCAAGTTTATTATTTGTCTGATTTTGTGAAAAACTTAAAAATAATGGAAATGCAAATAGAAAGACCTGCTATGGTCTTTTTTTTTTAATGCTATTGAACATGGTTGGTGAGGTTAAGACTTCCTTTTGTAGGCTCTTTCATTTTGGCCAATCTATCCTGTAAGCCAAAGAGCACAATTTAAGGAGGAAGGAAGATACATAGACTAACACTAAAACGTTACATTACATTATAATGCAGAGGTCTTCAAACTTGGCAACTTTAAGACTTGTGGACTTCAACTCCCAGAATTTTCCAGCCAGCATAGCTGGCTGGAGAATTCTGGGAGTTGAAGTCCACAAGTCTTAAAGTTGCCAAGTTTGAGGACCCCTGTTATAATGCAATGACAAGCATAACTAGGCTACCTTGGCTGTGTTATATGGAAATGTCATAATTTTGAGTAGGATTTTTTTTTCTTATCCTAGCTTTATTATTTTTATAAATAACTCAAGGCAGTAAATATATCTAATACTCCTTCCTCCTCCCATTTTCCCTACCACAACAAACCTGTGACATGGTTTGGGCTGAGAAAGAGCTACTGGCTCAAAGTCACCCTGCCAGCTTTCATGTCTGAGGTGGGACTCTCCTGTAGCCTAGTGCCTTAACCATTAGACCAACCTTATCTTATATGAAAATATCACAATTTAAGTACTTATTTCCCCCCCCCAACCAATTCTCTTTCCCCCTACATTTCATCCTTTTTTATATATTAATTGTTGTTCCCATTCAGTTAATTAAACAGTTTTGGTAACTCACATTGTATTTATGAAACAAAAAGCAAGAAAACAAACTTAAGCCATCTTGCCGGCCAAATCCAAGGTAATTTAGCACTGGTAGAGATCTGAAGACAAGGCCTCTGCTCGTGTCTCCCTTAAAGATTGATTTTTTTCCTTGTTAGTCTTTTATATTCCATTCAGTTGGGAATTCACCAATCTCTGAACATGTCCCTCTGTATTACCCCTCCAGGTCAAAACAAAAGGAGATTGAGTTCACTTTTATAACAAGATACAAGTTTTTTGTGCTCAGAGTATGTGAAAGAGAAATGGCTATTATGCTGAGAATCCAATCAGGGCTTGTTGAATTCTTGGAAGCCTCTGGCATTTGTGAAGAGAGTGGTAATTTCATTCACCGAGAACCGGCGGAGGAAAAGCACGAGCTTCCCACAAAAAGAGTTGAAGTCTAAATTAAATCTGAAGAAGAGCTCTTACCAAAGCTCCTCCCGCAAGGCTAATGAAGTTGAATTAAGGCTGTTAAATCAACTTGTGATTGCCTATCATTGCAGAGGACCCATATATTATTTCTATCAGCTGGATTTATGAGGTTCATTTCCATTAGAAGGGAGGAAAGAGGAAGACAGCCAAAAATACTTTGGAGTAAATAACAGTTCAATCTTTCTGTTTTCCTTGAGAAATTTAACTGGGAACCAATGTATGCATGTTTGGATGATATCCTTCACGCTTATTTGAACAGGGCCATCACGGTGAAAAATAGTAACACAATATCTTGCTGGTAGGTGGGATGAAAATATGATTACGTTTTGAAAAGAGTTCAAATGGATTTAAAACAATGCACAGGCTCTTAACGTCCTTTCTAGGATACAGTTTCTGCTTTCAAGCAGATCTTTGTTGTTGTTAGTTGCGAAGTCGTGTCCGACCCATCGCGACCCCATGGACAACGTTCCTCCAGGCCTTCCTGTCTCTACCATCCTCTAGAGTCCATTTAAGCTCACGCCGACTGCTTCAGTGACTCCATCCAGCTCATTCTCTGTTGTCCCCTTCTTCTTTTGCCCTCAATCGTTCCCAGCATTAGGCTCTTCTCCAATGAGTCCTTCCTTCTCATTAGGTGGCCAAAGTATTTGAGTTTCATCTTCAGGATCTGGCCTTCTAAAGAGCAGTCAGGGTTGATCTCCTCTAGGATTGACCGGTTTAATTGCCTTGCAGTCCAAGGGAGTAGCAGGAGTCTTCTCCAGCACCATAGTTCAAAGGCCTCAATTCTTCGGTGCTCAGCCTTCCTTATGGTCCAACTTTCACAGCCATACATTGCAACTGGGAAAACCATAGCCTTGACTATACTTCCTTACTTTATCTTCCTTCATTTGTTGAATGAGCTTTGAAGGAGTGTATCTTTTGGCAAACCCCTGGTGAAGGAACAATGCTAAATAACCTTCAATTGCAGAAGGAACAAACCAACACATCTTTCTATCCAGGTAAGCAGCTAAAATTTCAGAAAACAAGACTGACTGGTTTACTTTCTTACAAATATCATCTTTGGGTTTAGAGCTTAGTAACTCTTGGAAAAACATCCATACACATGCAACAGGAAGCAACAAAAAGAGTTTCCAGATCATATTCAGCATTCAAATTATTTCCCATTGCTGAAAAATATGCTAGGTGAAAATAGTCCAATCAGTGGATGTTTTTAAGAAGAGATTGGACAGCCATTTGTCTGGAATTGTATAGGGTCTCCTACTTCAGCAGGGGATTGGACTAGAAGTCCTCCAAGGTCCCTTCCAACTCTGTTATTCTGTTATTCCCATTTGCAAGACCAAACCTTTCTGGCCCTCCATCAATCTACATAGTGGCAGATTTTCCATTGGATGAGGAAGAAGAGAAAACAACCACAGTTTATTTGCCTATCTGATCATTATAAGATAAGATTAGAATGGGTGTCTGTGCTTGTTTTTACCCCCTTCAGTAAAAGATCTAGGGAATATGCTCCAATCCCAAAGCAACTTTTTGTCTTTAAATCCAAAATGCTCCTAGCACTATTAAAATTGTTTCTAATATTAATTGAAGGTTTCCTCTCAATTTATCAGTGAGGAAAGCACTCTGACTCTAAATATAATTATTTATGGTGCAAACCATTATAATTCCTTTATGTATGTATGGTGACGTCCTAAATAAACAAACAAGCCATTCCAATTGAAATACAAAACTTCCAACGTAAAATCCACTTTCGTAACAGAAACGTAGCAAAATTGAATTTTATGCGGACCCAATTGTAAAGTATTGTTATACCACAAAATGTGGTCACTTTTATGGAAACTTTAGAATGTGTTTATGTATTAAGGAAAATACAGTTGCCTGTTGGGACTAACCCAAGTGATTTATGGAGAATGATATATGGGGCAATTTATTTCTTTAGTACAAACTACTTTGAAAATTATGCTTTGCGCTATAGACATCACTCAATCTCAAGATTAACTGAACTGGTTTCACAAAGTGCATGAAACTTACAAATTTAAGAAATTATCCACAACACCCCATTTCCAAGTCAAATAGGTACAATTCTAAGAGCCTTTCCACACAGCTGAGTTATAATGTTTTCCATCCATCTTTAAGTCAAGAGCCGAGGTGGCGCAGTGGTTAGAGTGCAGCACTGCAGGCTACTTCAGCTGACTGCTAGCTGCAGTTCGGCGGTTCAAATCTCACCGGTTCAAGGTTGACTCAGCCTTCCATCCTTCTGAGGTGGGTAAAATGAGGACCCAGATTGTTGGGGGCAATATGCTGACTCCGTAAACCACTTAGAGAGGGCTGTAAAGCACTATGAAGCGGTATATAAGTCTAACTGCTATTGCTACTGCTATTGCTAAGATAAAATGACCAAATGTGAACAACATGACACTTTCTCG
This sequence comes from Thermophis baileyi, assembly GCA_003457575.1. Classification (NCBI taxonomy): domain Eukaryota; kingdom Metazoa; phylum Chordata; class Lepidosauria; order Squamata; family Dipsadidae; genus Thermophis; species Thermophis baileyi. The sequence continues at coordinate 1,616,234 of QLTV01002850.1, read as the reverse complement.
CCTCTATTTCCAGTCACTACTAGTCACCTGATTTCCCTCCGAGGTAATGGGTGACAAGTCTAACATATTTTTATATACTGTCCTTTGTTGGTGTTGGAATGGGGAAGAAATATGGCTGAACAGTTAGGTTAGGTGCACCTGGAAAAGCCTCGAAGGTTGTAGAAGGAAGAAAGCCTAAAACTCAGCAAGCACATCTCAGAAATTTGTGCACAATGATGCAGCAGTAAGTCACTAATTGCTTATTAACAATTTGACTCTTACAGCTATTGTCTGCTGAATATGTAAATTTACCCTCATTTTGTCTTGGATATGTAATCACATAGCTAGCCATACTTTTTAAACTATCCTGAAAAAGACCACACCAGTTTAAAAATAGATGTTTTAAAACGATCTTGCCTTCCTGCTTTAGTGTGCTTTAGAGCGTTACACTAACCCATTCAATTCTCTAGATAATTTGCGGCTTCCTTTAAACACTTTCCCTGTCATACATTCTTACATATTCTGTAATAACTTCACAAAAGGGTTATGCGCTCTCAGAGTTATTGCCTATGCATTTAATAAAAAGAGGAGCTGTTGCTCAGTGGTTATATTGAACAGAAGCGGATGGAAAATTTACACGTTGGGGACATAAAGAGGTTTATTCGCTTCTATTAGTGGTTAATTGTCTCCAGCATAAAAAACGATTTGTTTGATGACTCATTGCATGATTAAACATCCTGTGTTAACCTTAGAGGAAAGCAGATAGGTACTTAAGAAAGGGCCCTTGTAGCGAGTCTACTTTAACAAGTAAACAATCAACACTCTACTTTAAAGCATTTCTGCACTTCTTTCTTATCCTTCCCCAAAGAAAACAGGAACATAAAATGACATTGAGGAAAAATACCCCAATGAGGAATCAATGTCCAAAGATATTTCCGTTCCACATGAAGATAAGAGTATACTAATTTTTGGAAGCGTGGTATGTTATCTCTTTTCTATAAGGTAAAGGTAAAGGTAAAGGTTCCCCTCGCACATACGTTTGGGACTGTTCCCGACTCTAGGGGGCAGTGCTCATCTCCATTTCTAAGCCGAAGAGCCAGTGCTGTCTGATGATGATTCCGTGGTCATGTGGCCGGCATGACTAAACGCCGAAGGTGCACGGAACGCTGTTACCTTCCCACCAAGGTGGTCCCTATTTTTCTACTTGCATTTTTACATGCTTTTGAACTGCTAGGTTGGCAGAAGCTGGGGCAAGTAATGGGAGCTCACTCCGTTACACGGTGCTAGGGATTTGAACCACCAAACTGCCGACCTTTCTGATCGACAAGCTCAGCGTCTTAGCCACTGAGCCACCACCTCCCCATTTTTTATATAAGTCCCCATCTTTTCTATAAGAGAATTATTGTCTCTCAGAAAACAATCCCAAAGTTGTATAGATTCCATGTGCCATTTTTAAAAATCTTTAAATAGTATTTGATGTGGCAAGCATGAAATATATAATCCATTACAACTATTCTCCTGATAAGTGTAACACTTTTAAGAAAACATCTTAGCCAAACATTTGAAAAAAAAAAAAAAGCAAGCGGGCTTACTTTCCTAAAGAAAGGAAGTGTT
>QLTV01002850.1:1581378-1614613 GCA_003457575.1 Thermophis baileyi | reverse complement strand
AATATAAAAATTTTAAAAAAACATCTAAACCAAAAATTAAAAAAAAAAAAAAAAGCAAGCGGGTCAACTTTCATAAAGAAAGTCTATGTTATATGAAAAGGAATATGATGATGAAACTTGATGGTAATGGTGAAAACTAATGTGTTTGTGGTTTAATGTAACAAAAGGATGTATGGTATTCCTTTCTCCCCATGTCTTCGCTCAATATCTCTACCTCCTAAGTATGCTTCTCAGGTCCAAACCTTTACAGACCTGTGAGTGTAATGTGTAGTTTGTCCTTCATTCTTTTAATGATCCTTCCTTAATGATATATTCTAAAAACTGCTTGGACATTTGCCATTCAGTTAGAGAATGCACAAACTGAACCCTGCAGGCCTATTGTGTGCCTAGACTGGCCTAATAAATCACATTTCCCAAGACAATGTCCCATTAAACCTAATTAGCCAAAGGGTTTATTCCTAAACTGCCTCTTCTCAGGGGAAGTTTTAACTTTTGGTTTTGAAATGAGCTAGAGGCACTTAAAATGCTTTCCCTTCTTTATTTGGCAGCAAAAATTAGCTTATTCTGGAATGTAGTCAAGGGTGCTTTAAGAAGCTGGAGTAAAATGTGAAAAAACAACTGATGAGCATTTTAACATTATTTTACCACAATGCATAAGAAATGGTTAGCCGATCAGCAGGCAAATTTGCTTTCTTTATGCAAAATCTTACTATAGCTGCAGTCCGAAATAAGCTCTGCCTCTTGTTAGCCGAGTTTGTAAATGCGGTTAGAATTCGGTTCTCTGCTAGTTTTATATCTGCCCCCACTTTTTAGAAATAATTGCTGTTTGCGAGTGATAAAAGAAATCTGAAAAAAGTTATGTTTGCTGTACACTCTGAAATAAAACTTTTCATCTCATTTTGTATACTTTATGGATGTTACATGCAAAATTCTTTGTTACTGTTTTGAAAAGAAGCCAGGCGTTTCAGCTCTGGCTTGTCTTTTAAGTGGTGGCAAAAAGAGAAATTGTTGTATTTATCAAAAACAGTGTTAGGAATATGCTTCCTAATCCATATAAAAGTCGGCTATTCTATCCTGAATCAAATCCTCCTTCAATTTTTCTTAATGCACTGCAATGGTGGACTTGAGTGGTTTTGTCATGAGTATGTGGAGGAAATACTGTACATAATTCATGATTGTGTTTGTGGGGAATAATATAATAAGTTGCAATTTTTCATTATATAGACTAGCATATAGCTTATGAACTACATATGCAAGGTACAGCCATGTTTAAATTTGCTTTTCAACTGTATTGCTGATAATTTCCCATAAGCCTTAACTTTCAAGAAAAGGCCTCTCTTTCAGAGACCAGGACTGGCAGGAGAGCATTTAATATATTGTAGCATTTTTAGCTGTCCTCAAGCCTCCATGAACGAAGAAAATAGTCAAGCCAATCTTGGGAAAGGCTGAGAATGTATCTAACCCAAACCTACTTTGATGTTTTCCTCTCTCAAATATTTCTTTCACTTGATCAATGTTCTTTTCTATGGCTGTGTTGCAATTCTTGTGAAACAAGGGAATCGATAGGACAGGGGTGTCAAACTCTATTTCATTGAGGGCTGCATCAGGGTTGTGTTTCACGTCAGGGGGCTGGGTCAGCGTGGCCAGGGTGGGTGTGGCCAGCTCGATGTCACTCGTGTTTGGGGTGCCTGTGGTGGTCCAAGCACTCTGCCAGCAAAAATGGAGCTCGGGAGGTTCTCCCGAGCTCCGTTTTCGCTGTCAGAGTCACCGCAGGCTGGTCCTTCATTGTTTCCAGGGCGGCCCTGCGGGCCAGATCTAAGCACCCCGCGGGCCAAATCTGGCCCACGGGCCTTGAGTTTGACACCCCTGCGATAGGGGAATATCAAAGAAGTGAGACATGAGGGGGTGAATGCTTAGCAAGTTTGGGTGACAATAAGGGCTTAACTAACTTTAAACATTTAGGTATGATATTAGATTATAGGCGGTCTGAAAGCATGTGACCAGACTGGGCCTATCAACTGGGCCTGGAAAGGTATGATGTGGCGTAAACTGACGGGTGTAGGATGATTATAAAACTATGCTTTTACGTTACTTGGGTGTGGTCTGTGTGTGTATTGAGATCCACCAGCCTTTGCAAACGCTTCAATAAAATTGTTTTGTATTCCAATAACTTTGAGTTGGAGTTTTACTCCTCACATGTTGGTGGAATCTTCAGAGGCTTAGTCCCATGAAATGAACACAGAGGGCAAAATAATAATAATAATAAAAATAAATAAATGAATGAATGAATGAATGAATGAATGAATGAATGAATGAATGAATGAATAAATAAATAAATAAATAAATAAATAAATAAATAAATAAATAAAATTCATGGCCTGGCTACCTCTGTGTGAAAGGGTTGCTATAGATTTATTTGATTTACAGATAGTCCTCAACTTACAAACATTCCTTTAGTGACCATTCAAAGTTACAATGGCACTGAAAAAAGTGACTTATGACCGTTCGTCACACGACCATTGCTGTATCCCTGTGGTCATTGATCAAAATTTGTATACTTGGCAACTGGCATGCATTTATGATGGTTGCAGTGTCCCAGGATCTTGTGATCACCTTTTGCAACAATGTTACTAACTTATCAAAAGAGCAATTAATAGCAGAATGATATAGTTGCCAATGGTTTTCCCATTTAGAGTTATCAGAAAGATTCAAAATGGACAAAAAGTTTTATGGTATGGAGCAAACTTGAAAGAATTTAATTTGCTCCGTATCAGTGTACTGATAGTGAACTTAACATGTATAAACGTTTGTTGACATTTGAAATGGAGGAAGAACAGGTTAAAGAATATACTATATAGAAGGCTAAGAATTTTGGTTATAATACACAGATGGACCGATGGAAAAACAGGTGGTTAGTTGAAATTTACATTGGGTTGATCTTAAAGAGAATTTTTATAAAATGATACCTTGTTATTATACGACATCAGAGAAATTCTATAGAATGTATAAAAGTACTTCAAATGTATATTAGAAATGCAAACAACATGAAAGAATATTTTATCATTCTTGGTGGACATGTAAAAAAAAGCTAAAACATTTTGGATTCAAATACATATTTTGATACTAAGGGTTTTAGAGGTTAATATTCAACTGAAGCCAGTACTTGTCTTATTAGGGCTAATGGATAAAGAGATTAAAAAAAGCCATGGAAGATTATTTCAATAAATTATTACTGCAGCAAGATTATTATGTGCACAGAGATGGAAAGATTCAAACTACTCACTATGAGGGAATGGTTGATGGAATTGACAGATCTTGTTGAGATGGATAATTCATTTCTTTGATTAGAGAAATTTTCTACACTTATTGGTGACTAGAAACCTCTAATGGACTTTCTGCACAACTTGAAAAAATGAACTTGTAATTTATGGTTTTGATGATTAGACAGGATAGATTATGGGACAAAGAGTACTATGAGTAACTCTAGAGAGGTAAGTTAAAATATAACTGTAGTCATAAATTTGTGAAGAATATCGGAAGTTACTATTTTTCTTCCTTTTCAATTTTTCTTCAATATTTTTTTCTTGCACTTTTTGCTTTTTCTTTGTTTTCCTTCTTTTTCTTTTTCTTTTTCTTTACTTTATGTCAGTTTGTATCAGTCTTTATCTTTTTTTAAAAAAAAATCAGTAAGAAGCCTATAAGAACAATTTTTATTAGAAATTTTAGGTGAAAATATATTAAGAAAAATTAATAGAAAACAAAAAAGAAGTGCAGGAGAAAAAGAAGAGAAAGATATATAAAGAAGTGACTTCTGATCTTCTTTATACCAATTATAAATTTATCATCCCTCCCTCCTCTTTACATGGTTCACTTCTTCCCATAGTCAACCCTTTTCCATCAGCAAATCCATAAATCACCAATTCATTTTTTCCATTTTCAGCAAAGAGTCCACATGAGGTTTCCAGTCTTTTATATAAAGTTACTTATTGTTTTGTCTATGATCAGGTACTATCCAATTTTCAAATATTCAAAGCAATGCAGGTATTTATGCTTTCCCCCCCTTTACATAGTATGTACTTAATTGATGAGAAGCGATCTAAAATTAGACAGGAAGAAAGCCCAACTGATAATGAAGACACTAGGGTCTCAAAAGGTAATCAGCAACTTGTAAAACTACTGGAGTTTTATCAGCTCATTAAATTCCCTGCTTAACAGAAGCTCTTCTGGGATGTCAGGACTAACACTGCTTTGGGCTTCATTCACTTTCCCGCATTAACTCCTTCAGCGTGGTCAGCCACAGGCCCGTTGTTCTCTTTCTTATCCTAATGGCATGGATGGATTCTCTTCACGCAATGTGTCAAGCTTGAAAAACCAAGAAAAACCAAGAAAGACACGTAATAAAGACACCGCAATAAAGCGGTTTCCTTTATTGTTCCTTGCCTATAATTGGAAATCCTGCCAAATTAAAACAGACTACTTGCACTATAAAACGTACAGTCTCGGAACTACTAGGAAAGAGACATTGTCACCCTTTTTACTCCCATACTAAACTGCCCTGTCTTTTGCCAGTTTGGAATGTGCTCCCTCCATTCCCTCACATTACAGGTAGTCCTTGACTTATGGCAATTCGTTTAGTGACTGTCCAAAGTTACAGCGGCAGTGAAAAACGTGACTTATGACCGTTTGTCACATTTACAGCTGTTGTAGCATCCCCATGGTCATGTGATCAAAACTCAGACGCTTGGCAACTAACTCATATTTATGACGATTGCAGTGTTTCAAGGTCAAGTAATCACCTTTTGCGACATTCTGGCAAGAAAAGTCAATGGGGAAGGCAGATTCAATGAACCATGTTACTAACTTAACAACTGCAGCGATTCTCTTAAAAACTGTGGCAAGAAAGGTCGTAAAATGGGGAAAACTCACTTAACAACTGTGTTGCTTAGCAACAGAAATTTCGGGATCAATTAATTATGATCATAAGTCGAGGAGTACCTTTATGGGAGTTCAGCTCTCAGAACTCCAAATACAGACACAAGGCTGATCAATACAATAATATCCAGTCTGGAGTGAAAGCTTATTCTGCATAATTATGACAAATACTGTAGAAGCCTCTTGACATATGGGCAAATTTGTGTTAAGCTTAACAATAGTTGGATGGCAAAGTTTCAAATACCACTTTCTCTATGCTGCCCTCTTTTTCCGTCAGCTTATCTTTGTGACTCTGCATCCCATTGTACCAGGCTGCTTCTCCTAACACAGTCAACTATTAGCAAGCCAACACCCTCTACATCCATGTCCATAAGAGATAAGCTTGACTTATACGCCTTGCCCAAGATTGCTATTCTATCAAAGTTGGTTACAAATAGACGTGGGGCTGCAATGATTAGAACGCAATATTACTGGCTAACTCTGCCCACAGCTAGGAGTTTGATCCTGACCGGCTCAAGGTTGACTCAGCCTTCCATCCTTCCAAGGTTGGTAAAATGAGGACCCAGATTGTTGGGGGCAATATGCTGACTCTGTGAACCGCTTAGAGAGGGCTGTAAAGCACTATAAAGCGGTATATAAGTCTAAGTGCTATTGCTTCCCAGAGAAAGCTCAAGCTTGTCAATCCTCCAAGTGTGACACAAGTGACTCCGTTGCAGCATAGCTACACTATTCCTCAAGGGAAAGTCAAGGGTACTTCTTCAAGTCTGCTCAGAGGGAGCTACGCTTTGCCAATGTGCTCTACCTGGCCTGGCATCCTAGTCAAGGGAGACAGGGGTGATCTTCCTTGGGAAGGACCACCTTTGCCAAATAGCATTGCCAGTGCTCTCGACACCCACCTGATCAAGGCAACAAAGCTTTGTGTCCCCAAGGATGAGTGAGTGACTATGTTTCAATGTCATGCCAAGTCTGTTTCCCAGAAGGGCAAATAGATAACTTAGGACTTTTAAAACTCTGAGAAATGTTTATTTTGAGGTTGGGATACAACAACTGGTTTAGCACATCTACGCTGTTTTTTCCTCATCTCTGCTTGAAAAAATGTACTGCAGTGAGGATTAACCAGATGAAACTTAGCAGGGTTAATGTCCTCTAAAACAACTATCTCTGCTGTTTTCATCCCATTCTGCCAAAAATGAAGCAGCTGCAGGCTTTTGGATGCTTTCACATTATAGCCTATGGACATATTTTAAAAAACTGAGTAAAGTAGCTTGAATTAAATCAGGCTGGTGTTGAATTTCAAACTCAAATCAAATCAGGACTGGTTTGCAGAGGCCTCATATCTAGATCCACCCTACACATTACATAAATGTTGTCTCATCTATGCCCCTTCTTGATAACCTAGAGCTAAGTTTCTATAATAAGATATTTCATGTTAAATTCTAGGATGAGTGTTATTTTGTTTTGATCTTCTACCAAAACAGTCCCAAAGGTACTTTTCCAAAAGGCAATTGGACTTGCTTGGGATTTTTTTCTTTGAAAACATTTTGCTTCTCATCCAAGAAGCTTCTTCAGTTCTAACTGCTAAAGCACTTTTGGGACAGCCATGACTTGGATGATTGAGAATCTCCGTAGACATTCTACCAAAAAAGTTTGGTTAATGTTTTGGTGGCTTTACATATATTAATAATCCTATCTTGGGACTCTGGAAAAGTACCTTCCTGTAATAGCATCTGCCTTATGGAATGAGGTTTCCTCCAAAATTTGAACAGCTCCCACACTACTGAGATTTCAAAAGGGTCTTGTCTTTGTCCAGACTTTTGAAGAGGATGATTGATACCCCTTGTCCCAAAGGTGCTTTTTTTCAAGACATTTTCTTTGAAGACGTTTCGCTTCTCATTCAAGAAGCTTTTTCAGCTCTGACTGGATGGTGGGGAATGGAAGGATTTATACTCCTTGCAGACAGCTGGTCATTTCATCCATGTCAGGATCTAGTGGGTCTAGATCTAGTCCACATCAGGAACTAGATTCAGCAGTCCATCTGCATTTAAAAGACACAGGCCACTCTTTTGAAGACAACGAAGTCCATATTTTGGACAGAGAGGATCGCTGATTTGTAAGAGGGGTTAAAGAGGCCCTCTATGTCAAAATTGAACAGCCCTCTGTCAACAGAGGGGGAGGGATACAACATCATCTATCTCCAATCTACAACACAGTCCTTTCAACAGTTCCAAGAAGGCTCCACACCAATTTGCACCACTTAGGTGACCCTGATGACACAGATAAACCTCCAGGTGGCCTCAACAATTCTCTAAAAGAATGCAAATGACCAGCTGTCTGCAAGGAGTATAAATCCTTCCATTCCCCACCATCCATTCCCTGAAGAATGGATGAAGAGCTGAAGAAGCTTCTTGAATGAGAAGCGAAACATCTTCAAAGAAAAATGAGAAAGTCCAGTTGCCTCTTGAAAAAAAGCACCTTTGGGACAACCGTGACCTGTATAACTGAGAATCTCCATAGACATTGATACCCCATTTCCTTTCTCTTCCTCTCTGCCATTGTTGTCCTTTAAAAAAAAAAAATATAACAATTGTAAATCATCATGAATCAGATAGCATAATTTTAATAAAATATTAGCATGGTTGTTCACATAGTCAACCAGATGTTTAGACTGGATTTGACACTTTTATCCACCTACTGAGTCTTTCCCAAGGACCTGTTGTTGTTACATCCTGGTAAATAGCCCCTATACATAACAACATGTTCTAGATACTACATGTGATACCACCACGTGTAAGCAATCCTTATCATTTTACATTTTGTTCCAGGTACTCTGGCAGGTTTTGACTCCTGAAAGACAGGGATTTGTAGCAAGATGCCCAAAAAGGTTTTATTTGAGCTTGGGAAAGAGGAGCAAGCGTTAAAAAAAACAACCCAACCTCAGATTATCTGGACGTTTCTCCCTTAACTGGTAAATGATTAGCTACTTCTCCTTCTCCTTGGACACCAAGAGAATATAAAAAGCTCTAACTTAGATAATTCATGAGAGAAACAAAATTCTAAAAGTGAATGCGTGTAATTGTTGAGATTGATAAAACACACTATCTTTTCCTTTCAACAATGAATGAAGAATGAAGGAACCCCTGTAAGAACCTTGCCATTGGGTTGCAATATGTTGTCATAAATGTGATGCTTTCACTACAACTCTTATATTTCCCTCTGACCTGCATTTTCATTATTCTGACCTCATTTCTTTCTCCATCCATGAGTATACTTATAACATTCCCTATACCCAATTGTGTGGACTGTAATCCATAAAAGTTCATGCCAGTTTGCCAATCACCTAAACAGAGGCAACTCCCAAAAGACAAAGAACCATAATATTGTTGAAATCTCCAAGAACTTAACAAGTATATGTAAGAATGTCTCTCTCTCTGTATATGTGTATGTGATTTTGTGTGTGTGTGTGTGTGTGTGTGTGTGTTATGGATGTGCTTTCCCATCCAGGCTTTGTTTAAGATTGCATGATGGTGATCAGAGCCTTGAAAACATTACTGAGTCGAAGCTTACAATCACAATTATTTCAATAGCCTGCAGATTATAGAACTGTCGAATGTGTCTGGTGTGTTATATTAGAATGGTGAAAGCAATATTGATCACAGATTTCTCTATTGCCTTACATTTCCTATCTTATGGCCTTTGTTTTGTCTCATGCTATTTACACCTACCAACTGAAATTCACATTCCTATGTAGAAGACTCTAGCACAGTATCGCCCATTATCTCCAAAGATGTTGGACCCAAAGAGTTGTAAAACAAATTCTAGGTATTAAATATATTAATATTCAGAACCTTTACAGCCTTCTATCCTTCTGAGGTCGATAAAATGAGGACCCAGATTGTTGGGGGACAATATGCTGATGTTGTAAACCACTTAGAGAGGGCTGTAAAACACTATGAAGTGGCATACAAGTCTAAGTGCTCTTGCTATTTATGGTTTTACCTTTGTAATAAACTAGTGAAACTAGTGTAACAATTTTCAAAAGCAGGACAAATGATATTAGGGACTGAGAATGCATCCTAGTTTATCTTGATAAAACTTAGTAAGTTTTAGTGCCCTTTATTAGTGAGAAGAATAGGGATTCATATGGCTACACTGATTGCACTTGTTGTAATTTAATAAATTCCAGATGAATTACTTTTCTGAAATATCAACAATATGAAAGAGGGATTTTGAAAAAAAATCTCTATGGGCAATGGGAAATGTGGCCTCATGTGAGCCACAATGTGAAAAAATGTGATTAAACAATTTAAATGACAATAGAGAGTTCATGAGGAAGAGGTATTTAATTATTTCTCGAAGAGATCACTAAAAGAAAAAAGAAATGAAATCATGTTCCCCATTTATACATTGGAATGAACCTGTCTGGCCACTGGGTGTCGTCCTTGATTCAAATGAGGATTAAATACTTTCCAGAAGCAGCATATCACTAACAGCTTCCACAGCTGTTAAATTCTACTCTATTTGATTGTACTGCATAGAGCAAAATGTTCTGCATTTAAATCAGCTACAAAATGGAATACTATGACATAGACAAATTCAGTTTTGTCTCAATGCCTTACTGGGTGACCTGATGATATTCGGCGGAAAATAAAAAGAATCAGATGACAAAAGATCTTGAACATTAGGAACTAATATGCCAAATCTGAAGACCGATCTTTTATCCATAAATAAACACTAAACAGGCTAATTTGGAAGACTGCAACTATAAACCATTTTAACTTCGTTTTTTCCCCCTATAGTTGACTTTTGTGCTGTAATTCTCTCTGATATATTGTGACTGCCTAATGCAGGTTATATAACATTGATGTCACCCTAACATTGTTCTGTATGTGAACAATTGTACTTTATTGGTTGAATTCTGCCATAAGAATGGATGAAAGGTTATTCCCCTTTGTAAACCTAGAACCAAAACAAAATTGTCTTTACACTGAAAGTGCAGAGCATTGATCATTTACGCTAATGCTGTAGATCCAAGGGTTATCTCTCTAACGATTCTAAAGCATTCCTTCAATTTGCTATTAAATAGCATAAGGAACTTGGAATCTGCAAAAATAAAAGACCCTCACACTTCTTTCTCTACCATCCTCAGCATTCTACTGAGTATTAAATCTGGATTCAGCCCTTTGTATTTCATTACATTTTGTTTTCTGTATAGATGACCTAGTTTTGTTTGTTAAAGATTCCACATGCTATATCTGCAATACCGTGACTGGCATTACTGTACTTTTAGAAAACATGAGGGGAAAAAAACACCTTGTTGCTGAAAGTTAGTTTCCTATATATAGCGACAAACTTTTACTTCTTCTCTTGGGATTATACAATCAGAAGGACTACCTCTTACAACCTATTCTCCACGGAGTATTGTAAGTATCATAACCGCAGGACTGAATAGCTGCTCTCACATTAAGGGTATAAGGAGAATTTATCATGCAAAATAATAGATTTCACAGGGAGAGGGAATGTGTAAATTTCAGAGGTTATCCTATAAATTATGTTTCAATATGATTCATGCCATGCATGTTTAGACTACCATGTAAATACTACAATCCTACATCACAAGTTGGGGAGCAAAAGAAATTCTCTCCTGTTTTTTCTTGATATCAGGGGATTATATTTCAGATATGAGCATATCTTGATTAATAAACTGTGGAAAAGGACAAATACTGGATCTCTCTAACCCTTTTTGTCATTCTAATGTTTATCTCTGCCTCACTCCCAGTGACTTTGCTACCCTTTTTACTCTCTCACATAGAATAGACTAGAATAGACTAGACTAGACTAGAATAGAATTCTTTATTGGCCAAGTGTGATTGGACACACAAGGAATTTGTCTTTGGTGCATATGCTCTCAGTGTACATAAAAGGACAAGATACATTCGTCAAGAATCATAAGGTACAACACCTAATGATGGTCATAGGGTACAAATAAACAATCAGGAAACAATCAGTATCAATATCAATTCATTCACAGAGTTCATTCACACATTCACACAGACACTAGGAGTGAAGGAAAATAATAGGATATGTTATCCCAGAACAAGGCTTTAGAGAAGGATATGCTAGCACATCTTTTTCTATAGCTATAATTTCCTGGTTGTGTGCAGATTTACCACGTCAGGTGTGTGACTTTTTAAATTCCATCATACTAGATCACAACAACTTCAAGGCAGCAGGCCATCTTTCTCCCTTGTGTTCTACAAAACAAAGAATCTCTGTGGCTTTTGCCCAATGTCTTTTCTTCCCATACCCATTTCACCCCTACAATTTGAAATGTGAACACTTCTATCACACATTTGGGAAAGTGGGGCTTCTGACCTTCAATTCCAGGAACACAAACATACTGGGGGGAAAGCTAAAATTCTTGTTACATTGTAGTTTTGTTATCACAGCTGTAATCTTCACACATCAGGTCCCATTAAACAAAGAGTTATTTAAGGAAAAATGGAAGACTATATTAACTGGTGAACCTTCCCCCCCTCCTACACAAAGTCTATATAGAATAGAGAAAGTGGTCTTCTTGATCAAGTACTTTTGCAACAATTGGCATTTACTGCCCTTTCGTTCAAGCCAGATGAATAACGAGCTTGATTCTTCATGGTAAGTAAGAAAACAACACACTGATTAGCAATGTACTGTACACAGGCAGTCCTCACTTAATGACCTCTCGTTCAGTGACTGTTCAAAGTTGATGGTGCTAGGAACGAGTGGAACTTACGATTGGTCCTTGGAGATCCAGCCGTCGCAGCATACCCATGTGATCACAATTCAGGCACTTGGCAACCAGATCAAACTTACAATGGTTGCAGTGTCCTGCAGTTACATGATCTTCATTTGCAACTTTCCCTGCTCACTTCCCAGAGAAAAGTCAACTGGGAAGCGGGCAGGGAAGATCATAAATCACTCTGGTTAAGTCTCCCACCCACCCAGCCCCCTGATCTTCCTGAGCACTGCACCACACCCTCCTTTCCATGGTTTCCCTACACTCACATGGATCCATGCCCTCCTTTCTTCAGCCTCCTTGAAGTCACAAGCACCCATACCATCCTTTCCTCAGCCTTCCCATGCTTGCACTGATCCCTCCGTCCCTTGGCCTTCCTGTGCTAGTGCACACCTATGCTCTTGCCTCCTTGGTTTTCCTGTGCTTGAGCTGCATGGCAGTAACTCACATGCTGCTTGCATCAGGCTTCCTCCATGTTCGTGTGGCAACGCCACACTCCTTACCTAAGACTCTTCACTGCTTTCCACTTAATGACCGACACACATCTTGGGGTTACAATGGCAATCTGACTGCCTGGATTCCTGTTGTTAAGCAATGCAGTCAAGTCATGTTGTGCTTTACAATACCTTGAGCAATGGCAATCACTGTGATCCCAATTGCCATCCTAACCTGAAGATGTGCAGAAGAGAAGAGCTGAATTTATATTAAGCATATGGAGTTACGTGTCTCTGACTCTCTGTATTAAAATGCTCAAAATGGTATGATCTTCCTGCAACTGAAAAGTGATCTGAATTTATCTGAATGCTTGAGCATCACATAATATTGTGTAATCACAGGATCATTCCAGAAAGTTCTACACTCCCTTACAGTGATTTTGTAGGGTAGGAAGCCTAGATCTCCACTCATATCTTTCTTCTCTGTGCAAATTTCTTAGCACAATATTGTGATTGTGTAATGTTTCATGATCGCTTGACTATTTCAGAAAATGCTTGTTTTCAACTTGTGCAAAGACAGTCTTTTACTACTGCGAACATGTGCAAGATATACTCTGTGTGTGTGTGTGTGTGTGTGTGTGTGTGTGAGAGAGAGAGAGAGAGAGACAGACAGACAGACAGACAGACAGACCTTGGCACTTCATGACATACACATTCTATCACCACTTCAAAAATGCAGTTTTTGAAAAAACAAAAAGTTGTGATTTGATGTTAATGCCTTATTTTACTGCAGTAGAGAGAGTCAGAAGTCAATGTTTCCTTTTCTTTTTTTTCCCCTACCCTTCCTCACTTCTCTTCCCCCTCTTCCTCCCCACCGTTCTCCTATTTACTTTTGTATTTTGTATCTTATTTTATCTTATAAGTCAATAAAAACGTTAAACTTAAAAATGCAGTTTTTAAAGAAATGCTTCCATTCTTCATCCAAAAGGCAGAAAAATGTGCTCCCTTCATAGGACCACATCATAACCCATGCAAATGTGTGGTTTATATTTATCAACACTTTTATAAGTAGAGACCAATGAATTCAGCAAAGGTTAATACTGCAACATATTGTCTAGAATGATACTTACGCTGGTTTCATAGTCTTGGAATGTTTCTCATGAATGTAAGCACCGGCTAGACCCCCAGCTCCAGAATTCAGGTACTGTAAGATGGAATTCCTCATTTAAACATCCTTTTCATTTCATTATGCACAGAAAGCAAAACAAGGTGTTTTTTTCTCTGTTTTGGAGAGTACTGTCATATTGTGATGTAAATGTGATCCAAATAACTATGAACCGGAGGGCCCTTAAAAATAGATTGTTGCTTTTCAGTTGCTATGTTGTGTCCGACTCCTTGCCATCCCATGGACCACAGCACACCAGGCCCCCCCGTGTTCTCCACTGTCTCCTGGGGTCCACTCAAGCCCATGCCGACTGCGCTGATGACCTTATCTAACCATCTCATCCTCTGGAGCTACTTATAATTGCCCTTCACTCTTTCCCAGTAGCATATTGGACACTTTCTGACCTGAGGTGTCATATTTTTTAGTCTTTTGATACTATCCATGGGTTTTTCTTGGGAAGAATACTGGAGAGGGTTGCCATTTCCTTCTCTAGTGGACCATGTTTTATCAGAGAGCTCTCCACAATGACCTGTCCGTCTTGGGTGGTCCTACATGGCATAGCTCATAGCTTCTTTGAGCTCCGCAAGCCCCTTCGCCATGACAAGGCAGTGATCCATGAAGGGACTATCTATTCAATTTCTAGCCTTTCTTTAGATTGAGAAAAAAACATTTAAAATGTATCCTTCAAGTTTTGCTGTGCATCACTAGAATTTTTGTTTCATACTAATTTATGGAAAGTTCTCACACTCTCATTTTTGGACTCGTACTACTATTTTTTATCCATTTTTACTGATAAATCATTTTATCTAAGTGCACTATTCATTATCCTACTTAACATGTAAAATATACCGAACGTTGTGTGAAATAAATAATGGGTTATCCTCTCTGACATTTAACCAACTGTTCCATATTGGCTCTGAGTTTGTGCAAGAACAACTGAAATTAATTACTACTAATTATTTTGAATGATAAATATATGCTCACCTTGTAAGAACACCAGCAAGCGAAGTCAACTCCCCACTCATGTAAATGTAGTTCTACATTTCCAACAGCATGGGCCAGGTCAAATCCAACAAAGCAGCCCTTTTAGACAAATAGATGTCATCATGTTTCTTTACATTTTTACTGAACTTTTAAAAAAAATATACTTTTTTTACAACTTTTACACAATTGTTAAGAACTTAAATATTTAAAACCAGACATATTAGCCTTGATGACTTGAACTTAGAAACAGATGAGGTAATGTCCCAACAGTGCTTTTTCCAAATGGCAACAACATTTAGCTTCTCTGAATTTAATACATGTTATTTTATTGACTTGGGAGTCCATGTTGAAAGAAAAATCTTTTTTTAGATAAAAGTCAGGTTCCCCCCCCCAAAAAAAACACTATACAGGTTACCTATCTTTACGTCTGCCTAATTTTCATGGATTCCAAGAACCCGTTTTTCATTTATTTTGACATATTTCTAGCATTTCCATATTGTGAAAACATGTTCACCCCAAATTGGAAATAAATTAAGAGAAGTGTCTTAAAAAGTGTTAAAAATTCAGTTTAGTATATTTTTCCCAATGACTTCTATACACATTTCACGTCTGAAACTGAAAGACCATGTAAGACACAAGCTATGGTTTATTTATACAAATTGCCACTTGATGGCAGTATGTTTAAATAAAAAAATAGCAGCCGAAAAATAAAATGTTGAAAAATATAGTACATTTTTTTGTATGGACTGCACACTGAAGAATATTTTACATATTTTTAAAAAGCCTTTATAAGTATGGTGGGAGGATGAACAGCAAGGGCATAAATTCTCAAATCTTTTCTCAAATAAGAACACAAAGACTTAGGAAACTTTGGCTTCTGTCTTTTTCTCCATCTAAATTATTAAAGCCGCATTTCAATATATTAACTCTACTTGGCTGTATCTCCCTCTCTGAAAATAATTGCATTTATAAGTGCAACACGCTAATTCTAATGAAGCCACTAATGAGGCTGCCAGCACAGAAAGTCCTTTCAGGGTGAAAGGACAAACTTGCAGACTGTGTAAGTTTCAAAATAAAGCTGAAAATGATAGATTAAAAAAAAATACAAGTGGAAAAATTAAACATTGCTGTGTACGGCTAATGGATTTTTTTTTAGCCAGAATTCTTTGCCATCAAGGGAATGGCAGGTTTTTTTCCTGGTTAGAGGTATCTCATAGAGATGGATTCCAGTGGTTTTTCAACCCCTTTTTATTTTTTGGGGTGGGTGGGAACTTTGTGGATATTAAAGATAAGGAACATTGAGTGCTGAATGTCCCGAATACTTCATAATGCTGTTCTCATCCTTATATTTACAAACCTTGCGGCTGAAATGCTAGCAGCATTTTGGTTGCTTTAGTGGTGGTGGTTGGTTCTGTCCTTAAATTTGCCTTGGTATTAATTGAGACATTAACTATTGAAGTAAGAGACACTTAAATCAATCAATCAATTTATTTGCCCTTGCATTAAAATAGAAGTATTTAGAATGTATCACAAGAATGTTTAACAATGGAGGAAACCTCAGAATTAATATTTACCACTAGCTCATAGGGAATAGATTTGCTAGTCACTAGGCAAAGAAATTCATACAAAATTTAACATACTTCACGTCAGGATTAAATTGAGCACGGCTATTTGTTAAATACTGTCAGGAAAGAGGAACAACCCAAAATTTCTATCCTATGATAATAAATCCATTTGGAATAAATAAGTAAAGTAGTTCTGATAGAACAGAATATCTGTAGCTGAGGATTGAACTAGAAATAAAGTAGTTGTTCATCTCTATATCTATAAATTGTTTACAATAACTATTCCTGAGAAATGAGGAAGGAAGGAAGGAAGGAAGGAAGGAAGGAAGGAAGGAAGGAAGGAAGGAAGGAAGGAAGGAAGGAAGGAAGGAAGGAAGGAAGGAAGGAAGCTGGCTCATATTTAAGTGATTGTCCACTATCCAAGATGCCTCTCGCAATTGCTCCTATGGGGTCAGGTACCACATATACTGTACCTGTGCATTTTGTTTCTCTTGCCTAAATGTAGAAACTTTGTTTTTTCACCATTGGCAGGGGGTTGGGCTAGAAGACCTCTAAAGCCCCTTCCAGCCGAAGGAAGGAAGGGAGGGAGGGAGGGAGGGAGGGAGGGAGGAAGATAAATGGTTATAAAGAATAAGAATAAATCAGAAAGAAGACAAGGTCTGAAGCTGTACTATAGTATGCCTGTTAAGCAATACTACACAATTTACAGGGAAAACAGAACCCATAACAAAACCCGGACAATTGGATGGTGATGGGATGTGTTTGGAATTAAACCAGCCGCATAGTAAATTCATGTCATGCTATGCCTAGAGAATAAGATCTGACCAGAAAATATTGACTGAGTTGTACAATAAAGATGGAGAAATAAGTTTGAGATGATTTTTCAAGCTTATTTAGTTCATTTAACATTTTACAGTGAAGATGTCTACGTGTATGCACCATCACTCTGGAAAGAAACTCAAGAAATTGATTTGAAAAAATAAAATAAAAAAAATTAACTTAATTAGCAAATATCTGTCAATGAGTGACAATGATATTCTTTAAATCCCTCAGTGTAAGAGAAGCCTCTATATATTACATGTCTTTGTTGACCTCCTCCTCTTCCTCCTCCTCCCCCCACCCCCCACCCCCACTCCCAGGTTCAGAACCAGGGCTAATACAAAACAAAAATACTGCATATTCCAGCTCTCATTTGGAGGTATATACAAGAGATATTTATTTCTTCAAGGCTGGCCACTTGATTTTCATAATACTAGATGCCTCTAGAATATATAATGCACAGGGACATGCATAAAGCAAAAGGAAAATAAACAAAACACTGTGGGTAGGCCAGCCTTAGCCAGAACATTCTGCAAAAACATTTTAAGTTGGTTGTGTTCTGACTGAAAATACAAGCACGCCTATCATTCTATCCCTTGGCATTATGCAAAGCACAGAAAACAAATAAGAAATAATAAACCAAAGAGATTACAACCATGAAATACATAAATAGAAAAAACAGGCTGAATCTAGTCTGTATCATCACTATCCATTCCTCTCCATGAGCTACTATCCTTGCAAACCATCCTATCTTCCACCAGGTCCATACAAGTTCTCACTTCTCTTTTTTGGTGATGTTATTAAACCAAGACTTTCTTGGTTTTCCCCTACTCTTCACTCATCCATTCTTCCTTCATGTATTTCTTTTGAGATTTAATCTTCATTTATCACATATTTTCTCTAAATCAAAACATTGGAATTCTCCTTAACAAAGTTAACAACCAATTTCTCTGCAGTCTTGGCATTCACTCTTGCTATGTTTCCCTTTGCACAGAAGAACAATAATCATATTCTTCTGTTAAGGTGCTTGACCTTCTTTCAAACACCTTAAAACAAGTAACACAACCATTCAACAAGCAGACCACCATATTTTAATAATAATTCTGACCTTGGCTGTAATAAATGATTTAATAATTCCCCAATTACCTATCTCCAACTTAGCCTTTTAATGTTTTTACATTTATGATATCCTTTTTATTATTATTATTATTATTATTTTTCTTCTTTTGTTGTTGTTGTTCAGTTGCTAAGTTATGTCTGACTCTTTGTGACCTCATGGACTAAAGCACACCAGCCCCTCCCCCATCAACCACTGTCTCCTGGAGTTTGCCTAAATTCTTGTTCATTGCATTAATGACACTATCTAACTATCTCATCCAATCCCCTTCTCCTTTTGCCTTCAATCTTTCCTAACATCAGGTTGTTTTCCAATGAGTCCTCCCTTCTCATTAGGTGGCCAAAGTATTTGAGCTTCAGCTTCAGTATCTGTCCTTCCAAAGAACAGCTAGGGTTGATTTCTTTTACAATTGACTGATTTGATCTCCTTGCAGACCAAGGGATTCTCAATAATCTTCTCAAGAACCACAATTCAAAAGCATCAATTCTTTGGCACTCAGCCTTCCTTATGGTCCAACTCTCACAGCCATACATTACTACTGGGAAAACCATATAGCTTTGACTATATGGACCTTTGTTGGCAAGGTGATGTCTCTGTTTTTTAATATGCTGTCTGGGTTTGCCATAGCTTTCCTCCGAAGGAGCAAGCGTCTTTTAATTTTCTATGCCTCTTTTAGTCTTAACAATTTTCCTTGCTCTCTTCTTTGCCACTAACTTTTTTCCGCTCTACACATTATGCAATAACTCTCTTACCCTCTGTTTTGCATTTTATAGGCGTTTTGCCCAAGAATCTTTTATTTGTTTCTTATTTCCTATTAGCATTAACTCCATATGCTTCTATTGCACAGTGGAACATGAGATTTTCAGCTGTTCCAAGCAGCTTCCACATCCTCTTGCTTTGCATCTATTTTCCATTCATTCCACTGCAAGAGCAAGTAACCTTTTAATATATTTTCTTGCTGAAGAAATATTTACTTATTGCTGTTATTCAAATTTCAACCTAATTTCTTTCATGGCTTTTGTTGGAAAGGTAGCCAAACTAAATAATAATGAAGTAGATTTTTTCAGTGAAATCTTTTAAAAGTGTCCACGGAACTGAGCCCAACAATGAACTGACAAAAAAGAATCTATTTCAATGCAACTCATGAAAATATAAACAGTAAAAAACATATTTTTTCTGGCTACTACTCAAGACTTTTTTTTTTTAAAAAAAAAGAGATTGGACAACCATTTATCTGACATGGTACAGGGTCACCTGCCTAAGCAGGGGGTTGGACTGGAAGACCTCCAAGGTCCCTTCCAACTCTATTATTCTATTCTAAAGAAAATTCACAGTGAGAATGTACCCTTCTTTCACCTGGCAATCTGTCTGCAAAGCACAATAAATAAACAAAGCAACATAGTTTTTGCATTTGGCAGCAGATAGCCACACTATCTGCAACGCATATGCAGTACATACATACTTTTGTATTGTACTGTATTGAATGCCAACAAAGCAACAAAATGGCCAATTTCCAACAGCATTTTTGGCAAAATTAGAAGTGGGTATGGAAGTAGAAGATCTGTCAGAAATAAACTGTTTCCTTTCCCATCTTGTCTCAATCACCAGAAAGCTATCAGAATTGTTCTTCTGAAATTCGGCATTTGAGCATTGCGTACGTGGTATGATTTGTGCAGAGTTATCTGCAGGATCCCGAGATTGTATCAAAATGCACCATAACCTCCATTCTATCCATACATACAGTCTGCATTGTCACAGCACACGAACAAAAAGGACAGAGCTTATGTCACAACAGCTGGCCTTGACATCCCTTGTATTTTTTTTTCTTTCCATTTTAGATAGGGATTCTAAAGATATAGAAGTGATATGTCTTTCAGAGGCCAACCACAGCCTTTTCCACTATTTAATCACCTAAACATTTGGGGGGGGGGAATCATCCCAACACTTCAGCCTTAACTCTTCCTATGATATCATTTGTTATTTATTTATTGGATTTATTTATTGTATAATAACTAAGACTCTAAGCACTGAACAGCTCTCAAAACATAAAACAAGATAATGCTAAGATCTAATTATGCAATTTAATAAGGATGAAATCATTCTGATGTCAATGGTTCCACAATAATAAATCTCCAAAGAACTTGGGGAAAATCATTCAGAAAGTCATGGTACTACCACCTCAGGGGCCAAAGAAGCAATCTGCAGAAAACCAGAAGGCTAAGATGTGGCTCTCAGCCCTTCAAATACGCTGGAACCCACATACTAGCTAATATTGTGTTGCAAAGTGTGAAATTGTTAAAGGTTTCTAAACTATTGGAGGATACTGTACACAAAGCTCAGAATTATAGTGAGAGGATTTTTATGTTTGTTCTGCTTGTTTTTCTTACAAACATTTTATTTTCTAATTAAGTAATCAGTGCACTGAGAAGTGGGAGTGGGGTTTTCTGGCTTTTTAATGCAGCTTTATCCAAAGTGTCTTGATCAAGATTGTTGTAGATAATGTTTTTGATTGGCCTATCTGGCTTGGTTGGTTGTATTGTTTTATATTTGCTTCATTGTCCTCCTTTTTACTTTTAACGAGCTAAATCTTCAGTTCATTCAAATAATGTCCTAGAATTTGACTGCTTTTCATTTTTTTTCTTTGTCCCTTCTCACAAAATTCTTCAAAGCTTTAACAAGTCCCTTTTTGTAAAGCCAGTCTAGGAAAGTTACTCAGGTCACCCTTTTTGGTTTGTTACATGCAAATCCTTTTTTCATTTTAATCAGCCAGTTTCTTTTGCATACATAGTAATACAGCATCTTTTTTCCATGTTATTCTTATAGAAATCCACTTTCAACTCTGTCTCCTTACCAGATACAACTTGCTCCTCTTCCTTAGATACAGTCTACATATAGAGGCAGAGATTCTTAAAATTAACTTCTGCATCTATTGTTCAAAAATATCCTTCAATATGTTGAATATTAAAATACTTTGCTCTATTCTGTTTCAATAAGTCAAATTTAAGTGTTCTTCTCCTTTAATTACAACCTTTAGTTCTTTTTGTTTCTCTCTCATCTCCAACCTTCAAAGTCTCATCCTACATTTTTTAAAAAGAGAATTCAAAACAAAAGCATTTTCTCATGGGATGGAGTTTTATAATTAAAATCTTATTTCAAATCCACCTGGACCCTTAGTTCATTTACAACTTACCAGAATCAAAGTTTTAATCAACCTTTTGCTGTTTATTCCAAAATTATTTTAAGTCCTTAAACTTGTAGTTAAAACTTCTTTTACAAAGGATTGAAGGAAACTCACCCAGTGCTGTAAAACATGTTGATCCAAAATTTTTAAAAGCTAAAAAGCAGTTAACAAGCAATTTTTGAAAGCAATTAGAAAATGAAGGAGGCAAATACAATATCTTTTTGAAAGACCCCAACCATGGTTTCAGCAAAGATAGCTTTCTTTCACCTCCCAGAGATGTAAACCTGCCACTATCTTGTGGGCAAACCCTCAATGATATAGTCAAGAGAGAACAAATTATGGAAGAAGAGCTATGCTATGTGAAAAGCTGAGGACTCATCCTCCCACATTTTTATGGAGAACAAAAAATACAGAAACCAGGCATACCACTCTGTCCGATTGGTCTACTATCAATGACTCTACCACACAACACAGCCAAAGAACCTACCAAAATCTCTTGAAATCTCATCGATGGGAGGGAACATGTTACTAATCCATCTGTACAGTGCCTTAAGAAAATCAAAGGCTTAATGACTAAGGAAGATATGCTTTCTAAATAAATTTGATGTAATTTTTAAAGTGCCTTTTTAATGAAAGGGACCAACCACCTATGTGCAAATTTTCCTAATCAATGCAACAATAGATTTGTCATTGTATTCAGAATGCGTCCTTCCCTTTCTCCACATGTTTTTTTTTATAGTGTATGCACAGAGATAAAACAAGTATTTACAATACCTTCTGAAATTCTGCTGACCTCGTGATAAGAAAACTTAATTGACTATTGTTCTTTCTGATCCCTGAGGTTAAAACAAATCCCAGAAATGTGTCCACAGAGCCTGTCTTTTTAGTAAATTCCCCAAGGCTGGGTCACTGAAAATGAGTTACCTCATGGAGGTGATATAGTCAGTAATCTGCCTGCTTCCTGTTCAACTGCTGAGCTGAATACGAATGGTGTCAGCATCACCAGAAATTCACACAGCAGTCTGGGTGAAGAAAAATGCAGCAAAATGTGACCAAGCTGAGGAAAAAGCAACTACTGGATCACTTGCTGAGGAAACATACCATGGTTTTCTTACTGACTGCTGGCTGCTGGCTGTAGTTCGGCAGTTCAAATCTCACCAGGCTCAAGGTTGACTCAGCCTTCCATCCTTCCGAGGTGGGTAAAATGAGGACCCAAATTGTTGGGGGCAATATGCTGACTCTGTAAACCGCTTAGAGAGGGCTCTAAAGCACTGTGAAGCGGTATATAAGTCTAAGTGCTATTGCTATTGCTGACAGGGACAGTTAAAAGACTATTTCTAAAACATAAAAATAAATCCATGTCAATGGTTTAAATTATGCTGAAGAGGTTTTGCATCAATATGTATGCAGGTGGTCTCGACTTATAACCACAATTGAGCCCAAAATTTATGTTGCTAAGTGAGACAGTTAAGTGAATTTTACTCCATTTTATGACCTTCCTTGCCACAGTTGTTAAAGAGAATCACTGTACTTCCTAAGTTAGTAAAATGGTAGTTAAGTGAATCTGACTTCCCCATTGACTTTGCTTGTCAGAAGGTCGCAAAAGGTGATCACATGACCCTGGGACACTGCAACCATCATAAATATAAGTCAGTTCCCAAGCATCTAAATTTTGATCATGCAACCATTCTGCAAATGTGAAAAACAGTTTTAAGTCACATTTTTCACTGCCATTGTAACTTGGAACGGTCACTAAATAAACTGTTGTAAGTCGAGGACTACCTGTACTGGCTGCTCTGGTATGTACACTATGACTATTTTTAAAAAGCAACAGATCTGTTTTCATGTGAAATATTGCAGTGAACACCACCAAAGGATTTGTTGTGATATGGTTCCCAAAAATTAACAGTTACTGCTAGCATCTGTATGCTCTGCTGAAATTTACAAAACTCAATCACCCTGAAAGATGAGTCTAAAAGGAATTTGTGTTTCCAATAATTTCACAGAAAGCTTAAAAACAAAGAATTTACACAAAGGAATTTGTGTAGGAATAATAATAATCATACAAATTAATTTTAAAAAGGACTTCTTTGGAAGAAATTCAATTTAAACTGTCTAAATCAGGGGACTGAAGAGTCTATTCTTTTGTAGAAATGGGGGTTGAAGTTTAAGTGGTGTGGCAGAAGTTATTTGTTATTGGATTCCCTTCTGTGATCCTAGATATATTTTTGCATCAAGGGCCAGAAACCAATATACATTCTCTTAGGAGCTATAGAATTGTACCTTTGGTGCACTTTGTATATGCCTACGTTTCTAAGTTCATTCCTAGTACCTCCAGGAAGTGATGCAAAAGATTATTGAGTGTAATCTTGTAGAATGGGTTTTGCACATCCCTAAGACTAGCCAATGATATGAAATCACAGAAGGAAAGCACACAGAAATATATATTTGGAGCATGTGATTACTGAATGTATTTCTTGAAAGGATCAGTACAAACCACTAGTTAGACCTCAGCGGTGGGTTGCTCCCGGTTCGGCCCGGTTCTTAGAGCCGGTAGCAGCTGCGGCGGGAGGCTCCGCCCACCCGCCCGGGATGCTCCGCCCACCCACCCGGAACGCTTCTCCGCATGCGCAGAAGTGTTGCGCGCGTGCGAGCGCAAACCAGTAGTAAAGGATTTTAGAACCCACTACTGTTAGATCTGGTTCAGTACTGAAGAGCAATGTGGTGTATTTGCAAAATATAGTCCAAAATTTTATGTTAGAGTTAGGAAAATAACCTCTGCAGCGTGCAAAAGTTGGGCCACTATCAAATACGTAACTTTTAGAAATTAATTACACAACTGAATTTAAAAAATAGACAGGTAGTCCTTAACTTACACCCACAATTGAGCCCAGAATTTTGATCGTTAAGTCGTTGCGATCATTAAGCAGGTCACCACACGACCTGACTCGATTTTATGACTGTTTTTATGATGGTTGTAAAATGAGTCACCATGATGGTTAAGCGAATCATGTGATCATTAAATGAATCCAGCATATCCAATGGGCATTTCCCCCCCCCCTTTTTGTACTGGAAATCAGCAAAAAAAGTCACTAATTACAGTTGTAAATGGAAGCTGTTTTGCTAAGCACCTGAAATGCAATCATATGACCATGGTGTGTCTGTTTGTGTGTCTGTGTCTCTCTCTGTGTGTGTGTCAACTGTAACTGTAAAGTAGCTTTTCTGAAGCCTGTCATAACTTTAAATGGTTAAGTGACTAGCCATTCAGCGAGGACTACCTTATTAGGGTATTATGCTGTGGCATTACCTAAGGCTCCATGACATTTTCATTTTTCACCTTTGTTCTTTTCTATTCCTATTGCAAAGTTTGAGCTTGCCAAAACAACTAACCATAAGAGCAGTTCACCACCCCCCATGCTATCACTCTGCTAAACAACTAATTGCCACAACAGTGTCTGATGCCCTGGGATGTCAAACCACCTAGTAAGGCTGTATTACTATTATCCTGCTCATCTTTCCTGTTACCTATTTCCTTAGCTTATGATAATAACTTTGTTGTTTCTTTGATTTATGTTGATTGCTTTTATTAGTATCCTATTATGTTTATGCTGATTGCTTATGTAGCATCCTATGACTACCACTGAGTGTTGTATCTCATGATTTATCATGATTGTATTTTATGATTATGATCATGATTTATCACTTGCTGCTTGTATGTACACTGAGAGCTTATGCACCGGAGACAAATTCCTTATGTGCCCAATCACACTTGGCCAATAAAGAATTCTCTTCTATTCTATTTGTAACTTACTCTTTTCCGAGGACAGGGAAAAGATTTATCCAGAATTTTTAAACTGAAGATTTAGACAGTACATCAAAATAATGGAGTATATAAAAAAATTAAATGTGGTTGCAGAGTGATATATATTCTCAATTTACCTGCTTGTAACTAAACACTTCTAGGTGTAGTAGCTGAAAGACCACAGATAAGAAATGAAACAGAATTAAAGAGACCAGATACTTTCCAATTCTACCTTACCTTCTGCACTTGTACAGTATAAGAATACTGATTCTCTTATTATTTGCAAAATTTCCGTTATTCACATGAAAATATTGTAGCTATATTAATCTTACTGTTTACATTATACTCTCTCTTCTAGGTAGAATAAATGCATTCTAACTTCATCACAAATGTAAACAGGCATTCCAATATCATGTAATACATAATGCACAAATTGTCTAGGCATTAAATAAGCCAATCAGTAGAAAGCACATCTAATCCACAGTTAAGTAAGTAGTTTTAAACAAACAAAAATATACAGGTTAGAACTGTATAACTGAGACTCTGTTGTATAGTCATGGTAATTGTTTAACTCTCTATATTAATGTCCGTAATTTTTTTGTTTAATTAAATTTACCTTCAGTGCTATGGCCTTGGATTGTAATGCCTGAGAACTGACATTTTAAAATGCTTTCCAGAAATATCAGCATTATTTATCAATTTCAATATATGTCAAAATTTGAGCAGGACTGACCAATCAACATTAGCAATACATGATTTGGTTTCTATTATCACTGTATTGACTGACATTTTTCTTCAATTCCTACTCCACGAAAAGAAGTCTAGTAGACCGTAGGGAAAATTCAAATCTAGTAGTATTAGTAACTTCAATTCCCAGGCCTGGCCGACTCAAATTATGGGACTGGAACTTCTGACTCATCTACATATTGTTAGGTTTTGGGAAGACTGATCTAAGGAACGTGTTACTAACTATACCTTGGCTTGACCGGTTTTTGTTATCCTTGGTATGTCAAACAGCTGTCCAGTGTAGTACTGCACCCCACTGAAAAGAATTACAGCAATCGAGTCTCCTTCCTTCTCAATTATATCAAGGATATCTTCAGTTCTCAAGGTTTCTTCTCCCTGAAATAGTTAGAACATATTTTGTATCAGCCCTGGAAGAAATGGAATTGTCATTTTTATTTCATAATGTATTTTTTTTAATGATATGACTTGCTGACTGCAGGAAGCCATCAAAGACAAATTGTTAAAATTGCAGTGAGATACAAAACTAGGAACCCTGGAGAAGCTTTTAGATAGGTAAGTAATCATTACTTTAAGCTTTTGAGTGTTTTTTTTTTAAAATTACAGTTCACTTTGCTTCCTTATATACTTTAGTTACCTGAATACTTCAAGGTGGAATTAATTGGTTGGATTTTAAAAAAAAGATACAAAGGGGTGGACAAATCTATAGCTCCTAGAACTGTTCATGGAGGAGTTGTATCAGTGATAATTATTCATGATAAGTACAAGGAATTTCTGCAATGAAGGAATAGTTGCAGAAGACAACTATACCTTTAAGTCTCTAATGGGAGCTCACTGGAGAGAAAGAGAAGGAGAGAGGGGGAGGGGGAGGGGGAGGAGGGGAGAGAGAGTGGGAGAGGGAGAGGGAGAGGGAGGGATGGAATGGAATTGAATGGAATGGAATGGAATGGAATGGAATTCAGCAAGGTTTCTATGGAGAGAAAGAGAAGGAGAGAGGGGGAGGGGGAGGGGGAGGAGGGAGAGAGAGAGAGAGAGAGAGAGAGAGAGAGAGAGAGAGAGAGAGAGAGAGAGAGAGAGAGAGAGAGAGAGAGAGAGAGAGAGAGACTACGTTCCCTGCCCCAACGAGGATGGACTGGCCCACTGTGTAACTTCAATAGCATAAAGCAAAGAAATATATATTACACACATTCCTAACTTTCAACCTTATATTAAGGTTTTGCTTCTGATACACTGCATTTGCTGGAATCATTTTTGTAGGCTGCTCTTTTTTCTCTA
Source organism: Thermophis baileyi (assembly GCA_003457575.1). NCBI lineage: Eukaryota > Metazoa > Chordata > Lepidosauria > Squamata > Dipsadidae > Thermophis > Thermophis baileyi. The sequence goes on along the minus strand of QLTV01002850.1, from coordinate 1,587,820 downwards.
ATAAGTGACTTTGCAGGAGGTTCCTGGATTTCTCTGTGCTTGTTTAATTAGTTTTCAAGTTAGCTTGTGGGGAAGTCAAGTTCAGTCCCCTTGATTCTTGTAACATTCATTTGGAGTCTTCCTTCCCATACTTGAAATCCATTCCTCAATGCCCTGCCCTTTAAGAGCGTTAAGGAACAGCTTTTGACTTTCTTCTTTGTGAAATTCTTTCAGCAATTGAAATGTGCTCTCCTACCCCTCTTGCGTTTTCTGTCCTCAAGGTCCAGCTCCTTTGACTTCCTTCATAAAGATTATTCTCTGCACCTTTGAAACTTTTCTTAATTTTTTCCAGTTTCTCTGACTTGTTAAAATGTAATGCTCAGACGTTGACCTAATAGTAAAGTTATGTCAGCCCAAAACTTAACCTTTAAACTTTTTGTAAGGACTTCCAAGAATCCGTGTAAAACATTCACAGCACTTAAAAAGGGCTGTAAAAATACCAAATATAATTTTATCAGTATATGAAGATAAATCATTGTGATTATTGGTGAATAGGATTTTGCCGAAAAACAACTATTGTTAGGGGACTGAAAAGAATAAATGGTGAAATAGTAAATAAAACAACCGACGAGTAAATGGAATGAATGAATATATCTTATGTTTTTTTCAGTCACACAAAGGTCTTATTTGGCAACCTTAGGGTTTAAAATATTTTGCCAAATTCAGCATGCAAACAACAAGATTAAAAGATTATTAACGGCACTCCTCCCAAGACTGAAGCTAACTCATATATTCCTCTTGATACTTTCAGAAACAGCCCATATCCCACAGAAAGCTATTAAATGTTTTACTCAATGTTATTTGTATTTCAGAACAATAAGATTCAAACAGTCCAAAGATGAAAAAAACTCTGAAGTTATTAACTAAAGAAAAACATTCAATGAAGAAGAAAAAAGCCAAGTTCTTTTGATGCTTTAAAGCCAAAATCATTCCATCCCTTCTTCACTTCCTCACTGTAAGGGATGATGAACATATCACCACCAAGGGATCAATTAAGCAGTGCAAACTCCAAATTAAGTTAAATACATCACTGCAAAAAATTGGCATAAGATTTACTAATTTGAAAGTAATTTCTATTATCATAATTATCTTTGAACATCTATCAAGAACTTGAGAGGAGTTTCTTCGCTGAAAAACTTTTCTTCATGTCAAACAACTGGAATGCATTTTTTTAATATAAATTTGGAAATCACTTATTTCCTAACCAGAAACTTTACTATGACTACTGCAGTAATACGATGACAATATTTCAGTCATAACAGGTTTTTGTTAAGAACTGTAGCAAGTGAATATACAGAGGTAGGGAATTATGTTTATTCACTATTTTATTGTTTAGTGCTCTGGAATGTTCCCACCTATAGAATATGCGACCTTTACTAAAACTTATTTACATATAAAAATAAACCTCTTCTATATATTTGTTAAATAACTTTCAGTTCCCAAACTAGGCTTCATTTTCTGGTAACTGTGTGGACTAATGTTCAGCTTCTTGATCTGTCTACCTAATAATTCAAATTTCTTTCCAAAACATTCCAGTAACTGTTTCATCCTTTTCATCAAGCTTATCCATTGTCTTCCCCTGCTTCTGTTTCCTTAACCTTGTCAAGCATGTTTTTCTGTTTTTCATGAGGGCTTCATGCATGATGAAGGCCGTGAGTTGTCTAGTATGATGCAAACCATGTTCCACAAACCTTTCGTGGTTGAATCATAAGCATACTCTTCTCCCTATCAAGCCCATGAAACTGGAGCTGAGACTCAACAGCATACTGTGGGGGAAAAAATATAACTTTAAAAAAGTGAAGAGATGTAAAAGCAAAACAAAAATCATTTTGTTATAAACAGCAACAATTAATTAATACATTAGACCAGAGGTGGGCTCCTACCGGTTCTATCTGGTTCTTTAGAACCGTTAGTAAATCGGCGATGATGTCACGGAACCGGTTCTGTCGGTGTCTCCGTGGGCGCCATCTTGGATTTTGCTTCTGCGCATGCGCAGAAGCTAAATTTTGCTTCTGCACATAAGCTATTTTTTTATTGCTGCGGGGGCATGTGCATGCGCGCAAAGCACGTGCCTGGCACAACCCTGAGTGAACCGGCAGCAAAAGGATCCAGAACCCACCCCTGCATTAGACCCAGGATATGCAAAAGTCTGCATGGAAGAATTTTACAGCAGATTAAATGACTGGCATTCATGGTTTAAAGGATGAAATAGTAGGCAGGGTGAAACGCCTGTCTTTGCAAATCAGAGTAGATAATACTTAATGAGACATACATGGTATCAATTAGTTCCTTACCGTGTTTCCCCGAAAATAAGACAGGGTCTTATTTTCTTTTGACCCCCGAAATATGGCCTTGGCCTTATTATTGCGGGGGTCTTATTATTTTGGGGATGCAGGAGGCCCCTAAACCTCGGCCTGCGGCAGGGGGACTGGTGCCAGAGCGCCAACCAGCTGCTTCGCCAGTGCTGCTCAGGCCTCCAGCAATCGTGGCAGCATTTTTGTTACTTCCCGAGGTGAGGAAGTGAGGCGGGGGGCCGAAGGGGGGGAACATGCCCCACACGCACCTGCCATCCATGCAGAACGGCCTCACGGATGCTGCTCCCGCAAACCCTAGCTCGCGTGCCCCTTCTCTTAGTGGCCGCCGCAAAAAGAACGGCCACAAAAAAAAAACTCTTGCCAGTCCTAGCCCTGTCAACCTGGAACTGGGGGGGAGGGGGACTGGTGCCAGATCTCCGAGCAGTGGCTGGTGCGGGCTATCTGCGCAGCCATGAAGCGGGATCGGCGTGGCCGGTTCTTGCAGCATTGCCGGCGAGGATCGGGTCAGAGCCGCTGCTGCCGAAGATCAGCAGGCCAGATTTGGTGAGCCGGACGCACCGCTGCCACTCAGGAGAAGAGAGAGAGGAGGTGCTGCGAGAGAGCCCATTTCTCACGTTCTTGTCCTCCTGGGCGGCAGCAGCGTGTTCAGCTCCCCGAATCTGGCCTGCCAATCTTGGCCGGCAAGGGGGAGTGGTAGGTGGGGGTGGCAGATGGGGAGGGATGGGGCAGCGGAGAAGCAAGACGCGTGGAGTGAGACAGGGCTCCCCTTGCCGTCTCTTCTCACCCCCCTCTCTGGGCATGGCAGGAGCTGGAAGCCCGAGATCAGCAGGCCAGATTCGGTGAGCCGGACGCACCGCTGCCACTCGGGAGAAGAAGAAAGAGAGGAGGCGCTGTGAGACAGCCCATTTCTCACGTTCTTGTCCTCCCAGGCGGCAGCAGCGCGTTCAGCTCCCCGAATCTGGCCTGCTGATCTCGGCCAGTGAGGGGGAGTGGCAGGTGGGGAGGGGTGGGGCGGCGGAGAAGCAAGACACATGGAGCGAGATGGGGCTCCCCTTGCTGTCTCTTCTCCCCCCTATCCGGGCATGGCAAGAGCTGGAAGCCCGAGATTAGCAGCCCAGACGCAGTGAGCCGGATGCACCGCTGCCACTCGGGAGAAGAGAGAGAGGAGGCGTTGTGAGAGAGCCCATTTCTCATGTTCTTCTCCTTCCGGGCGGCGGCAGCGTGTTCAGCTCCCCAAATCTGGCCTGCCGATCTCAGCTGGCTCGGTGGCTTTTATTATTTATTCGGAATCAAGCCAGCCTCTCAGCGTAGCCCAGCGCCGAATCTCGGCTCTTTTTCAGGGCAGGTGGGACACTCAGGGGATGTGCATCAGTTGCTTTTCCTTGGGGGGGAAAGTGGGGGGGAAGAGCCGCAAACCCAGCGGCGTCCTCCGAGCAGAAGGAGACGAATTTCACCAAGGCTGGGCTGCATTATCTGCCAAACCGGCAGGGTTGTGTAATGCTCCAGTTGGAAAGGAAGTCGGGGGGGGGGCGTGAATAGCAATAGCACTTAGACTTATATACCGCTTTACAGGGCTTTACAGCCCTCTCTAAGCGGGTTACAGGGGTAGCATATGGCCCCCAACAATCTGGGTCCTCATTTTAATGATCTCGGAAGGATGGAAGGCTGAGTCAACCTTGAGCCAGTCAGGGCTGAACTCCTGGCAGTGAACTGATTTAGCCTGCAATACTGCATTCTAATGGAATTTGGATGAAGGCGGAGGGGGGGGGGTGAAGAGAGATAGCTGTGCACTCTCTTCTCAATGATTTATTTAAACAGCCAAGCGCCACCAGGAAGACTTTTTCGCCCGCCAGTCGGAGCAACAGACAGACCCCGCTTTGCCTTCTGCAAACAACCAGCGCCCAACTAAGTCCGGGGGAAAGCCGCAGACGGGGAAAAGGGGCGCACGCGGGGAGGGTCATTTTGTCTGCGGTGGAGTTCCGTCAGGTCGTGCGAGCTCCGGAATCTTCGGAATTAACGGAGCCTGCGAGGCCAGATAGAAACCGAAGGCAACCCCAACCCACTCACTCTCTCACACACACGCATACACACACACAGAAGGAAACTCCGCCGGGAAGAGAGTGCATGGCTATCTCTTTCCCCCCTCCCCCGCCGCCACCCTTTCACACCCCCTGACTTCCTTTCCAACTGGAGCATTACACAACCCTGCCGCTTTGGCAGACAATGTAGCCCAGCCTTGGTGAAATTCGTCTCCTTCTGCTCAGAGGACGTCACTGGGTTTGTGGCTCTCCCCCCCCCACTCCCCCCCCAAGGAAAAGCAAATGATGCACGTCCCCCAAGTGTCCCACCTGCCCTGAAAAGGAGCCGGGATTCGGTGCTGGGCTACGCTGAGAGGCTGGCTTGATTCCGAATAAATAATAAAAACCACCGAGCCGGCCGAGATTGGCAGGCCAAATTAGGGGAGCTGAATACGCTGCCACCGTCCGGGAAGACAAGAACATGAGAAATGGGCTCTGTCACAGCGCCTCCTCTCTCTCTTCTTCTCCCGAGTGGCAGCAGTGCATCTGGCTCACCGAATCTGGCCTGCTGATCTCGGGCGGCAGCGGCTCTGACCCAATCCTCGCCGGCAATGCTGCGGGCAAGAACCGGCCACGCTGATCCGGCTTCATGGCTGCGCAGACAGCCCACACCGGCCACTGCTCGGAGTTCCGGCACCAGTCCCCCTCCCCCCAGTCCCAGGTCGACAGGGCTAGGACTGGAAAGAGGTTTTTTTGCGGCCGCTCTTTTTGCGGCCACCACTAAGAGAAAGGGCATGCGAGCTAGGGTTTGTGGATGGCAGGTGCGTGTGGGGCACGTGGGGCATGTTCCCCCTCCCTTTCCCCTCTCCGGCCTCACGTCCTCACGTCATGTTGTTTGCACGGTAGCTGCGCATGCGTCTAAGTATTTGGGGGGGCTTATTTTCGGGGGGGGCTTACTCTAGCGCATGCACCAAAAAGCCTTATTATGGGGACATGTATTATTTTCGGGGAAACACGGTAGATTCTAAGATAGGAATAGTGCTAAATTATTGTGCTGATAAATTATTGTGTTATGACCCAGCATTGTTTACAATGACATATTTCAGGGCTACTAGACCTGGGATAAAATATTCAGTTGACCATTAGATGGTAATAAAAAGTGTGCCCAACTTGGGATTATCTATATTTTTATAACAGAGATTAGGGAGCCACATCATATGCAAATCCAAATAACTTGATACATAGTCCCAGCAGGTGACAGCACTTGTCCAACCATGCCTGTGGAGATTCTCAGTCATCCAGGTCATGGTTGTTCCAAAGGTGCCTTTTCAAGACAACTGGACTTTGTTTTTCCTTGAAGACGTTTCGCTTCTCATCCAAGAAGCTACTTCAGTTCATAAAGAAGATTCAGTTCAAGGAAAAATAAAGTTGAGATGCCTTTTGAAAAAGCACCTTTGGGATGTTTAACCTTGCCTGTGGTTTTGCTATTGAGCAGGGCTAGGTTTCCTAGGACTTGTTTGGGAGACTATCGGGAAATATCAGACCATAAAGGAGACTGGACAAAAATCATTGGTCATCCCCTTGGACAATATGGAAAGTTTAGGAGATGTCAAAAATGGGAGATTCTTTTGATGAGGAACAGCATGTCAATGACAGCATTGTGCAATCATCTGGGTTGCTCATTTCTCTCTCATTATGATTCGGCTATGGAAGGCCAATTACTTCAGATGTAATCTGCTTGCCTATCTGCTTCATTCCCAAAGAGCTACTAGCAATGCTGGGTCATAGCACAGAAAAGGCTCAATGGGAAGGTCTCCTTTTTTGCTTCTAATTCTTTCCTACTTTGGGAAGAACAAAGCACTATTATGATTTCCTTTTGCAGACGGAGTTACGAGGAAGAATTAGGACTGGATGTGTGTAGTTGGTATCTCATGTTATCATCAGCAACTTTTTTTTCAGCTTTACAACTGCATTCCATATAGCCCTTTGAATTTAATGGTCCTATCATTGTTTGAATGCTGAGTATATGTCAGGGGTGAAATCCAGCAGGTTCTGACAAGTGCTGGAGAA
>QLTV01002850.1:1543741-1571225 GCA_003457575.1 Thermophis baileyi | reverse complement strand
CCCTGAGCAAATTATTTATTTATTCTTTGCATAGCTGCAAAGTATTGTGGAAGACTAATCTCAAAGAAGTACAAAGTAATAAAGAAATTACCTATCTCTCTCTTTCTCTGTTTCTTTCTCTTTCCCTCCCACCCCCCCTCTTCCTCATCTGGGGGGGTCACCCCAGCCCATCTCCGTCACGTTTCTCACAGTCCTTTGTGGGACTAAAAAAGCCACGCGAAACAGCCTTTAAGTGAAATTTAGCCCCTTCCCAATGGGGGAGATGGGGTCCCCTCCTCCTCCTGGAGCCGATGACGAAGGAGAAGCCCTGGCAGCCGCACCGGGCGAGGAGGGGTGTGTGCCGGGGCTGTTGCTGCCGCCTCTTCTTTGCCGCTTCCCTCCCCCACCCCGGCTCACCTGTCTCTTTAAATCACGCCTCTTTTGTCACCACGCGTGCTCCCCACCCCAAAATGAGCCCATCCTCGGTAGAAAGCACATGTGGCAGACTCCTCTCAAGGGCCCGAGCGGGACAAACCAATTGGGAAAGGATCGGGGGGGAAGGTAAGGAGGAGGAACGGAGGCGTCTCGCCTCCCTCTCGCCTCCCGGATGCCTTTTCCGGCAGAGCTGCCTGTGTTGGGATGCCCTGCCTTTCCCTCCCTCCCTCCCTCTCTCCCCAGGGGGGGGGAAGGAACCCCTGAACTGGTGATGGAGGGTGGGAATCTAACATCTGTCTGGAGGCTGCCAAGCCCAGGAGCAGCGCGCCCGCGAAGCCCAGCTGGGCGGAGGGACGCGGGGTGTGTGTTTGAGTGTGTGTGAGAGAGAGAAAGAGAGAAGAAAGAAAGAGACAAAGAAGGAAAGAGAAAGAAAGCGCTGTGCAGAGAGAAGCACCTAGGTTGAATGCTGTTTCCCTCTGCAGCCCGCAGCGCTTTCCGGATGAGGCTTAGAGGAAAGCCTGGCTCATGGATGCTTAATTTCGCTGTACTGCACAAAGTGCTTTCCCAGCAAAAACAGTGAAAGAGAGAAACAGCCACTGATTTTGAGAACATGTGGAGCCAGTCCATGTGCTCTCTGCTTGCTGTTTCTCCCCTTTGCTGTGTTTGCTGGGAAAGCGCTTTGTGCAGCACAGCGAAATGTAGCAGCCGTGAGCTGCGCTTTCCACACACACACACCTGGACCACGAAGTGATCCGGTGAGCTCCAGAACAGCAGTGGCGGGAGAAGGAAGAAAGCGGCGTGTCCCCCCACCACGCCCAAAAGGGTTAGGCAGCCTCGCCATGTCCCCCCGAGACGGCTCTTCGCCCAAGCGCAGCGGGTCTCCCTCCCCCGCCACCAGCGTCTGCCTTACCTTCCACACGCCTCCGAAGGTAAGGCTGACGGCGGGCAGCCCTTCAGGGAGACACAGCTGCTCCGCTGGGGCTGAGAGTGTTGGCGGCAGCGGAAGAAGAGGGCGGTGGCAGTAGAGGGCAGTGGTGGCGGGAACAGGGCAAGGCGGCTTGGCAAGCTTTGTAGCCACGCGGCTCCAAAGCTTGCCAAACTGCCCCCCCTGCGGTTGCAACACCGGCGGCTTTGGAAAATGCTGGCTGGCGGGAACAGGGCAAGGCGGCTCGGCAAGCTTTGTAGCCACGCGGCTCCAAAGCTTGCCGAGCTGCCCCCCCCCGCATTTGCAGCACCGGCGGCTTCTGGAAACGCTGGCCGGCGGGAACACGGTAAGGCGGCTTGGCAAGCTTTGTTGCCATGCGGCTCCAAAGCTTGCTGAGCTGTCCCCCGCCTCCCCGCCGCGGTTGCAGCACCGGCAGCTTTGGGAAACGCTGGCTGGTGGGAACAGGGTAAGGCGGCTCGGCAAGCTTTGTAGCCACGGCTCCAAAGCTTGCTGACCTGCCCCCCCATCCCCACGGTTGCATCACCGGCGGCTTCGGGAAGTGCTGGCCAGCGGGGAGGGGGTTAGGCTAGCGCGAATGCTTACCTGTGTGTAGGCAGGAGGCAGTTGGATATGCATGGTGAAGGCGAAGTAGAGCGAGCGTCTGAGTGGAGACTGGTTCGGGGGCATGGCCAGCCAGCGGTCGCTACCGGTTCTGCGACCCTGGCCAAATTTCCGCTACCTATTAGCATGAACTGGTGCGAACCGGTAGCAACCCACCACTGCTTCAAACTGCACAGCACCTTTCCTCTTGCCTTAAATGACCAATGCTAAGTCATGATTCATAGGTCAGGGACTAACAAGCATTCAAAGGAACCTCTCTTTGTGAACCAGGTAGATCCTTGGTTAACTTGGGATCTCCAGGTGACAAAATGGTGGAAGCACTGCCTGGAGTGTGAGTGTAGAAAGACAAAAAGTAAATCTGACTAAGCACAGAGTATAAACTCATGTTCAGATCTATATCGTATCATATATTGGTAGTCCTGAACATATGACCACAATTGAGCCCAAAATTTATGTTGCTAAGTGAGGCATTTGTTAAATGGGTTTTGGCCCATTTTATGACTTTTCTTGCCACATTTCTTAAGTGAATCATTGCAGTTGTTAAATTAGTAACTGTTGTTAAGTGAATCTAGCTTCCCCATTAACTTTGCTTGTCAGAAGGTCACAAAAGGTGATCAGATGACACCCAGACACTGCAACCATCATAAATATGAAGCAGCTGCTAAGCTTTTGAATTATGATCAAGAGGACAAGGACTTCCGGCTGACGTCGCAGCGATATCGGATGTGAGGAGCGGGTCTCCGCGCTCCCACACCGAGTTCTTCCTGTTGGAGGACTCCAAAAGGAGCTAAAGCCACCCTGTAGGGGTGGTGAAGAAAAGAGGGGCGCCCTGTAGTTTGAGGAGAGCAGCAACTCTCCTGCTGGACTCAGGGCTTCTTTCCTCTCCCTCGATGAGAAGAGGCAGCCATCATGGCTGCCACGAAGCTGGGACATCCGAGGCAATAAAGAAATGTGCAGGAGCGGTGCAGATGAACAGTGATTGGAGCTGGGTGAAAAGATTCTTTTTTATTTAGACCCTAACTTTAAGGAAAAAAAGAAAGAGGAAAATCCAGGAAAAGAGACTCTTAGAACTATTTTTTAAAGCGGTGAACTACCATAGAGAGAAAAGTCCTAGACCCGAAAGAAAGGAACTAAGGGGGAAAAGCTAAAGACCTTTTAAAATATAGAAAATTGAATTCTTAAACTAGGTAGGCGTTGTTTTGGAAAGGCATTATATAATGCTGGAACTATCTACTTAAATCTACTTGAATAGCCGATTTTGCTTCCATAAATTGAACTAAATTTGGATTAATCAATTTATCAGAACTGAAAGAATGCTGAAACCTAAGCTGAGGAATGGAAAATATACCATACTCCTACAAGACTAGGAAAATTATTAAGAGAAATAAACAACATTCATCTGGAGGACTGTGGTGATACTTACTGTTCTATAACTATCCACTTTATGATTACTGGAAACTCTATTATGAGAATAAGGAAGACTTGTTAGAATATTCATGACTGTGAGAGCCATGTTAACAAGGTTAGTCAATGAATAGGCATAGCAACTAAGTCAGCCAATGGGAGCTAACCACATCTGAGTCTGTGCAGAGAATCGAAACTGAAAATTTAAGCTTAAGGCTGGGCGTGGCTCAGTCTGCACTGTCCACTCTGGTCTCTGTCCTCTCTGTACTGCTCTGCTGAAATGAAACTAATTCCTGCTTGTGTTTACTTGAAGAAATAATCTACTTGTGGTATTGTATGTATATATTACTATGTTTATAAAGAAGTTATTGAATCCAGCTGAATCAGTCATCTGTGTGTGCTTCTGGTTTTGATTTTTATGCAACAAACTCTGATAGGTTATGGACCCAGCGCACACTGAAGACTGCATTGCAATTTAAGTTGAAGAGACTGCCTGTGTTTGGAAAGAGAAACAAGGCAGAGATTGCAGGAAGACTGCTGTTGAATTTAAGGAGTGCTCTGTGCCTCGTTTGGGGCAGAAGAACTATATAATATGGGCTGCAAAGATAGAATGTTTCCTGAAGGCTAAGGAGCTGTGGAATATGGTTATTAAACAACCACAGGGAGTTTTAGCAGCTGCAGAACAGAAAAAGCATGACAAAGCAATGGCTTATATCATCTTGAGTTTAGAAGATGAACAGTTTCTCAATGTAGCTGATTTAAAGACTGCAAATGAGGTCTGGCTGAAATTAAGAGCTGTGCATGTGAGTGTGTCTGCATGCAATATTGTTCAGTTATCAAGAAAATTATACAGACCCTGTCTGCAACCAGGTGAATCTGTGGAGCAGCATTTATTGAAAATGCAAACTCTGTTTGTGGAGTTGGAACAGCGTGGAATGAATATTCCAGGAATATTCATTCCATGCTGTTCCAACTCCACAAACAGTTGCTGTTGGTGTTAAACAGCCTTGATGAAACGTGGGACATTGTTTCTGCAGTGTTTGAATGCAAACCAGAGCAGGACTTGTGTTTGGAAGCATTAAAGGCATGTTTGATTGCAGAAGAGAACAAACGCCATTTTAGAAAGAGCCATGAGGAGAAATTCCTGAGGTGGGGGCCCAAGAAGCAGAGAGAGAACAACGGAAAATTCCATAGACTGAAAGTCTGCAAAGAAGAGAAAAGCAGCAGAAGAGGTCAGATTACAGCCCAGCAACAGGGCTGGTGCTTCGTTTGTGGTGAAGCTTCACATTTAAAGAAGGACTGTTTGCAAAGAAAAAGCTGTTTGCAAAGAAGAAATTATTTGCAAGGAGGACAATCCACTGATGGACAAATAGCTGTTGCAAAAGTTGGTTATTGCAATAGCAGACAAATGGTTAATAGACAGTGGGGCAAGTCAAACAATTCTTAACAATTCTAAATTGTTTTACAGGTTGGTTCCAGCTGCTCAAGATGCAGTAGCCTTGGCAAATGGCTAGAAGGCTAAGGTCATTGGAAGAGGCAGTGTGCAAATTCCATATCTGGAAACGCGATTTAATGATGTATTATGTGTACCTGAAATGGAGCATAATTTGCTGAGTGTCTCTAGTTTAGACAAGGATTTGAGACCACATTTGTAAATGGGAGGTGTCTCATAAAGAGAAATGGGAATGTATGTGCACAGGGCATAAAAGAGGATAATCTTTATGTGTTGCAGGGACAAAAGGTTCAATGTGCGCAGACATTTGGAAATGTTGCAGAGCATGATTCATGTGTTCATCTCTTGCACAGAAGGCTTGGCCATGCCAGCTTCAGAGTTTTACAACAAATGCAACACTTTGCAGAAGAGTTAAATTGAAAGGGATGTAAGGCATATTTGGACTGTGCAGTATGCAAAGCATCAAAGTCCAAGGCATTCCCAGTAAGCAAGAGTAGCACAAGGCAGACAACAAGAGCTCTAGAGCTGGTTCATGCAGATTTGGTTGGGCCAATGCAAGCCAGTTTGGGAGGAGCAAAGTATGTGCTGGTCATTGTAGATGACTACAGCAGGTTTGGATTCTGCTATTTACTAAAGAGTAAAACAGAGGTGCTACAGAAATTTAAGTGAGAATGGTGTAGTTGAGAGACGAAATGGAGTCTTACAAACAATGAAGGACTCACTGCTGGAGGATTCTGGTCTGAGCAGGTCATACTGGGGTGAAGCCATGTTGACTGCTAATTATTTAATTAATAGGCTGTGGAGTTCATCCATTAATGCTATTCCATATGCAGTGCTATATGGGAGGAAACCATCGCTGGCACATTTAAGAGTTTTTGGAAGTACCGCGTGGGTGCATATTCCAATGGCAGTTAGAAGAAAGGGACAACCAAAGGCTAGAAAGCTCAGGTTTATGGGCTATGAGCCAGGCTCGAAAAGCTATCGTTTTAGCAATGGGAGCAAGAGAATAGTGATTTCAAGGTCTGCTAGTTTTGCAGAGCAAAATTGGAAAAGTATTTATGCAAATTTTGGGAATGATTCAGTTAGTGACGGTGACTCACTTAGTGACGGTAACTCATTTAGTGATGGTAACTCACTTAGTGATGGTGTCAGCGTTCAGGGAGGAGAGGCTCCTGTAGCTGCAAGGGTGCGGCGACGGTTCTCATGCTGCCGCTTCCGGCCGGAATGCTGGAGCAGCCAGGAGGAAAAGGAGGAGCTGCCGTCAGGGAGGCCAGCTGCCCCAGGAGGGCCGGAGGAGAGCGCAGCATGGAGACACCACCGAGGGATAAGAGGGAAGCGACCGGGAAGGGGGGGCTGCACTGGCTTGTTCTCGGTGGTGGGCTCGGGGGGGCGCTTTATCCCAGCCAGAGTTGGGACGAAGCTCTCCCGCCTGCTGGCCCCCCAACCTGAGCCCTGGGAACACTGACGCCCCTTACCTCTGAGGCCAGGAATGGGCTCCGGCTTTCCAGCGGAGGGAGGAGGCATTCCCTGCCCAAATTTCTCTCCCTGTCTGGGGCTGCGGAACCATGTCGTTGGTGGGGATGTCCCGCCACCCTGACGGGGACCAGGGTGGAGGGCAGGGGGATGGGCAGGGAGGCGCAAAGACCCTCAAAAGGCCAGGCGGAGCCAACGCATGCGTACCGGATAGCTGGTCTTCGTGCACACATGCATGCCAGAAACCGGAAGAGCAGGTGGCCTGCGCACATGCACACGCCGGAAACCGGAAGATCATCTGCTTTCCGGGTTTCTGGCGCATGCGCACGTGCATACTCCCATTTCAGCACTCGGTGCCGAAAAGGTTTGCCAACACTGAGTTAGATGGAATGACTGGAGGTTGAAAGATGATATTATTAGGTATGTTTAAATAATAGGATGACTGCTACTGGAATGGCGTGACTTTGAACAATGAAATAATGAAGGACTATGTTTTAATATAAACAAGTGTATAAACGCTAGGATTAGTAATGGTGGCCTGATTAGAAGTTAGAATAGAGATAGAAATAAGAAATAGGGGGAATATTAGCTGATACAATTTTTATATCATAGAATATAAGTAATAATTAGATGGAAAGATTAGAGGTTGAAAGGTGGTATTATATGTATGCTTAATAATATCATTGGCGTTAAAATGGAATATTGAAATATTGAATAACTACTCTAAAAAACAATCATTTATATCAATTCTAGGATTACATAAGCTTGATTAATGCAACAACTATTATTATTACTATTATTGCTGTTTGTATCAAAATGAATTATACCCAGAGGCCACACTGTTCATGTATTGATATTGATGTATATTTAAAAAAAATCCAATAAAACTTAAAAATAAAAGAGGCCATAAGGCTGTTGCAATGGTCATAAATGTGAAAACGGTCATAAGTCCCTTTTTTCAGTCTTGTCGTAACTTTAAATGGTCACTAAATGAACTGTTGTAAGTCAAGGACTATCTGTATATTAAAATATATATGAAGTATATTAAGTTGCTTGTACTTCTTCGATCTTAGTGCACAGGCGGAATGTCATCCAAAAACTTTGTTTAAAGTTTCCCATTCCCCATTCCCCATTATGAAAGGATGGACAGGAAGACCTTCTGCCTGACCGCTATGATTTGTTTCATATTACATTGACAGAATCTGATAAAGTCCCTGAAACAATGTCTTCTTTTCAGGCTGTGGACTCCAATAGAGTGGAAAAGATACACTATAGTATGAACTCTGTTATCTTGATCCATAACTCTCCTGGTGCCTTGGAGATCCTAGGAGAAATGTGATGGGCTGGGGCTAGGAGACGGCCAACACTTCTATGAGGGAAGAATTACTGCATCCCAGTTTAAAGGAGACAGTGGTACTGTGCCTGCCCTCAAGAAGCCTTGCCTGGACCAACCACTGCTATTTTAAGAAATGTTGAGAAGGTGGTGGAGCCCCATTTATGGATTGTCCCCAAAATGAATTATGTGGACCACCTTCAGTCAGAATGAGCATGGGATGTATATATAGTATTAGGTGCTCAGGATGATTATTTTCATTGGGGCCTGAATGGAGGAATACTTCCCTGCTGATCTCAACAGACACCTCATTAATATTTGATACCATTGATCATGGTATCCTCTTGCACTTCCTGCAACCAATGGGAATTGGGACATTGGGCTTCAGTGGTTTCACTTCTTCCTGAATGGGCAGTTCCATCTAGTAGCATTAGGGGAAGAGAAATCAGGCTGGCTGTGTGCTCACTTGATTTTTTAACATCTATATGAAACTACTGAGAGGTTATTCATTGGTTCAGAGTGAGATCTCATCTGTTTCAAATTTCTACATAGGCTGGGCCAGAGATGCTCTGAAAGTCCTGACTCAGTGCTTGAAGACAGTTGAGGTCTCTGAGACAAAATAGGCTGAAGCTGAAATCCAGTAAGGCCAAGTTGCTGTATACGCAGGATTATCTGGCAGCTCTGGTGATAACTCTTCACGGAGTGGTATTCTAGTCCAGCTGTTCCTAGATAGGCAGGTAAAGAAAGGTCTTGGCCAAGGGCATCTTTGCCCAAATCTGTCTAGTGGACTTGAAGAGAGTGGTCCAGCAACACTGCTTGTCTGGTGACCATTATATGTTTGGATCACGTCAGTGTGCTCTACCTGGGACAGTTTTTCAAGAAAAATCAGAAGCTTCAAAATTTAATACTTCATGTGATAGAGAACGAGGGCTGCCACAAATATGTAACACCTGTTCTGTGTTATCTGCATCGATGGTAATAAATTTCTGGGTGGAATTAAAAATGCTAGTTTTAATATGGCTTGGTATTTAGCTAGTTATAGGACTAAAAAATGACAAATCTGATTCACCCAGCATATAATATTTACCAACATTTTCTGGCAGTTCCCTAATTAGGTGAGGTCAACAGAGCAAGGACTTATAAGCAAAGCTTTCCAGCTGCAGCCCATATACTTTGGAAGAGCCTCTTTTTGGGGTCTAATTAGCATGCCGATTAATGGTTTTGCAGATATTAGTAAACAACTTTCTTCCAGAGGACATTCAAGGATTGAAAAGTGCCTGATATCTGCACCTTTTTCATTTATCATTTGTTCTTGTTTTAATATTTTATTTTTGTTGCTGTATTTTTTTGTATTGCTCTGTGTAACAAGCCAAAAATCCAATGTAAATTACAGTAATATATGAATACACAAATTAAATGCATCCATCCACTACATATATATTTTTTGCTCTTTAGGAAAGGGTCTGAATGAATTAATTCTACAGCAATTATAATATATATGAATCTATTGATAAATGGAAGGCTTATTAGGAAGACTATTAATATGTGCATATTAAATACAGATTGAAGGAATGCGGTAGGCAACCAAAATTAATCAAGGATGTTTCCATGATGCATTTGGAATTACTGTATTTTTCGGAGTATAAGACACACTTCCCCCCCCCCAAAAGAGGTTGAAAATTTGGATGCGTCTTATACTCCGAATGTAGCTTTTTCGAAGCTTTTTTTCAGCCCTAATGAGGCGCTAGCAAGTGAAGCGATCTTCCCTGCTTTGCTTGCTTTTCTCATTGCTGCTCCCTCCGATGATCAGCTGTGCTTTAGAAGCTGTTTTTTATCCCCAACCAGGGGATAAAAAGCGCGCGCGCTCAAAACCAGTGAACTAATGCGCTGCAGCTGACCAGACTAAAGAGGCTAGCCAGATGAATACCTGATAGGCAGATTTTTTTTTTCCTATTTTCCTCCCCAAAAACTAAGGTGCGTCTTATACTCTGGTACGTCTTATACTCCGAAAAATACAGTAGGTATTTTCTTCTGTTTCTTAAGTCTCTAAATTTTTGCTATATGACAGCCAGTGACTTCAAACGACTACCAAGAGAAAAAAAATCCTAAAATAAAGAAAAGAACACGGTGCTCTTTCTTTTGTTATAGGCATTTTTTCCAACACTCTTGAATAATTCTCTGTGTTACTATTTTACAGCAAATATGTAAATTATACCTAAACCACACTGATGGTAGTGCTTACAGTTTAAGTGGGCAATCTTGAAACAAAACGGAACCAGATTCTTTTTCTATTTGTTCAGGTATGTCCATTTTACAACGTGTATAAAAGCATACTTATGGAAAGGAATAGAAAAAACATTCAGCTGTTGGAAAATGCGCCCTTCAGTTTATCCATTGTATAACCAGGGCTTTCCCAGGTAAACCCAAAAAGGAAGATGAGTTTTGGAAGTCCAGTGCTTAACTCAGTAAAACAGACATATTTCGCTAATATAGAGCAAGGCTGATTTAAGAAATATCCCCGCATCTCTTGAAAGGAGAACATTTCCTTTAACTTAGATATGAAAGACAACTAACACTTTCATACAAAATTTAATTGACAAAACAATAGACTTTACAATCAGTATAATTATTATCCACATTCACAATAATATACATTTGTAGAGATAATGCATTTTCATGTCACTCACAGTACAATAATTTATGCTAGAACTGTTCAGTGCCATTCCTTCACCTGGAGAGGATATCTATTGCTTTTGTGACTAGTGCTAGGAACTGATTGTGTATCTCCTAGAGAAATATTGACTTCTGCAAAATGTCTGTGGAGATTCTCAATCATCCAGGTCATGGTTGTCCCAAAGGTGCTTTTTTCAAGAGGCAACAGGACTTTCTGGTTTTTCCTTGAAGACGTTTTGCTTTTCATCCAAGAAGCTTCTTCAGCTCTGACTGGATGATGGGGAATGGAAGGATTTATACTCCTTGCAGACAGCTGGTCATTTCCATACTTTTAGCGGGTCATTAAGATCACCTCCAAGAAGGCTCCACACCCATTTGCACCACTCAGGTGACCCTGGTGATACAGATAAACCTCCAGGTGGTATAAATCCTTCCATTCCCCACCATCCAATCAAAGCTGAAGAAGCTTCTTGGATGAGAAGCGAAATGTCTTCAAAGAAAAACTAGAAAGTCCAGTTGCCTCTTGAAAAAGCACCTTTGGGACTGACTTCTGCAAGTAACAATTTACACTGCCAGGATCCTTTCTTTGCCTGTAAGTGATCTCTGAATCATTTAAAGATCATATTCTGCCCTATTAAGCATTTGGTTCTCTTGAAGCAATGAAAGACATTATCATGTAACAGGCAACCATTGCTTTGTAAACAAAAGGAATGATAATTGATTCACTGTGACATGAATATACATTTGTAGGGATGCCAAGTTTCCTTTAGAGCAAGTACTTCATGGCGATTCCAGAACCCAGACTCAATTAGCGTAGTCACATACATTTGCTCATATAGTGTTGTCTGCATTAAATCTTTGCACCTCACCATTTTAAAATACAGTGTTAACTTCACATGCTTAGTGAGAAGCAATCAGAGCAGAAAAAAAGGCCAGAAACATCTACAAAGAAAAGTTCCATGATATAAAGTTGGAGAAAAAGCATTTAAAGTGGTCTTTTCTTACCCACAATCTCAGCCATAAGCTCAACAATGCACTCATCTCCCGAGGCCCAAGGACGTTTACCATTGAAATGACCATGGACACCTCTGAAAGGAAAAAAAAACACAGATGGAAATATATACAGAGCAAGGAGAATATAATACACATTGTACACATGGAAAGGTAACCCTCCAGATTACTTGAAAAACTGTCTCACCCCAATGGAATTGCCTCGTTCCATCTGTGCCCCCAGAAGGGGCATGCAGTGGACCCCGTTGATCAAGAAAGTCCAGCTGGTGGGGTCCTTTTCTGCTACGGCCTACCCTATGGGACATCATGCCCCTTGAGGTGCCATCCACACCCACCCTTTTGACCTTCCCTAAGGGCCTGAGGACCTGGCTCTGCCAATTGGCCTGAGGCCCTGATAGAGGCATTTTACTGGAGGTAGATAATGGAGTGAGATAAGACTCTATCTCTGTCCATGAGTATTTTGCTCTGCATCTTGCCATCTTTGTTCACCTTGGTTATAAACCGTCTAGAATTGCCTCTGATAAGATGGGTGGCATATAAACAAACAAATAAACAAATAAACAAATAAACAAACAAACAAATAAATTTTTTATTACTCCTATTGTTGTTTGAAATGCAACAGATAATGTATCAACTGTCATCCAATAGTGTTTTGTGCTGCATTGTATGTGGATTTTTTTAATGTTACTTTTCAGTATTACAAACAGAGTCCAAGTAACTATGGTAATGAAGAAGCAAGAGCAAATATAGCCATTAAGCCATAAAAAAAGAAAGGAGAGAGAAGGGAAGGTGCCTTTTAATTTTCCAGGCATTCTAATGTCTCTCTTTATCTCAATCTCACATAAGGCCGTGAATGAAAAGGAGTAACCCAAATTTTGTCTGCAAAATTATCAGCTGCCCTTGTTACCTAGCCACAAGGTTTAATAAAATTAGCATCATTTATTCTCTCCAACCCATGGGCAAAATGAAACATCTAAAGGGGTTTGGGCCTCTGTCTATCAGTAGGATAGTTCTCCCCAAGAAAAGATCAAATTTGCCAGGAGAAGCAAGCCAAACAAATACTGAATTTAAAAATGAGCCGATGAGAAAGCTCTTGGACCGCCACTCAGAATGCTGCCAACTGCTCCATTCTAAATCTCCCCTCCCTCCCTCATCGATCATGTGACCCAAAGATGACCACCTGCTGGCTGTCCATCTTTCCAAGGATACACACAGAGACATGAGATGGGAGCAGAAACATGCATGAATGGTAACATATTCACCCATCTGGTTGCACTCTTTTTCACACATGCAGAAGCAACATATAAGCGCTTACACAACACACACCAATATACATATAAACACACATGGACAAGATGGTACAGATGTAACATATTTCTTCATGAAACAGAAGAAAATACAGACGTCTCTTAGGACCACGGCTAGTAAGAATTCCAGAAATCATACTTTCTTGACCATTGTGATTCAGGATAGTCAAAAGCTTCTCAGTTAGGAAACAAAATCTTTGAACAGCTCTTGTCTCCTGTAGAAATACTCAGAATCGGAGATAGTAAATGTTTAAAAAAATATGGAATTCCTAATACTTAGCATGTTGGACCCTGGTACCTGGGCATATAAATTGAAATGTATAGAGTTACAGCACAAACAGGACCAGGTTTATTCAGGTAAAAATTGGAGAAGTCAACTTAATGAACCTTTTATTGTTGGTTTGGTGCTACATATGTAATCTAGATTCATGAAACCCTTTTTCTGGTCTGAGAATAGTATTTGATTTTCAAAAAGTGAGCTGGATTTTTAGTGTAGTGCATCATGACAAAACTGAGCATGATTTTATTTCCATTATACTTAATTTAATTAAAAATAATCATTGTCCTCCACTTTTATATATAGTATTTCAAACTTTTGTTCTTTTGAAGATCTGTGGAGGCCGGGCTTCAGGCCTTGAATTCAGGACACAAATTTTGTACAAAGCATTGCAATGCCTCAAATCTCTACTGGCAAAATCCAGAGATTATTTATAAAACACAAAGGAATTGGGATATTTTTTTCTCCCCTTAGGGCAGCACTCTGGCAAGAATGATGGAAGAACAAGCACACAAAAAGATGAATAAAATAATCTTTTATTAAGGTCCGTTTGAGCCCTAAAGAATTCAGGCTTTAAAACAGACAGTACTAACAGTTAAAAATCTCAGACAGTCATATTCCCCCAACTTTTACATTGATTTTTTTTCTTGATAAAACTAATGGTCTCAATGCCAGAAACATGCATAGATGACATACTTTCTCTGAAGTATCAGTGGAGGAGATTGACAGCCAAATCACACAGTACAATATGCAATTTTGAGTTATGTTCCACAATAGAATTAGCTACAGCTATTTCACACGAAGAACATCATAATTAAATCAACCTATACTTCAGAAAGAGAGTCCAATCCCTCTGTTAAGATGTCTAAATCCACGGAAATCAATAAGTTCACTCATGTGTAACTCTGCATAGGATTAAACAGCTATTAGTATTATCAATAGTTAGAAGAGCATCTTTCAGAACACGATGAAATACCCTTGGTGTCGAAAATGTATCTGGTCAGATGGATAAGTATAGAAGGACCATCAAGAAAAAACTAGCATAAAAAAAGTTTGGGCAGTTGGGAGAATACAAAAGGCTAGAAATTCTCAGTGTGTGTGGGAGATGAAAATGATAGAATTCTAAATAAATGGCCACAATGGGAAAATGCTGTTCTCTTACAGCAAATAAGTGGGGAAAACCTTAAAATAAAATGCTAATGTACCAGGAGATTGAAAACTGTATAAGCATTTGCCTGGATATGCAAAGGAGTAAACAGATTTGGGAGACATGCTGCCCAATCGCTCTACATACAGTTTGTTCCAAATATTTTTCAAAGTTTAGTATAAAGAGCTCAAAAGATAAGACGATGAGTCCTAGTTTCTGCTAGTGCAGACACCCTTACAACTGCCTTTCAAATCTCTGCAATAAACATTTTTTTTTTGCAAAGTGTCATTAACTCGAAGACACTGGGGATAGGATGTGAATGCATGCATTAACTCTATATATGCATAACTGAATGTCTACATGTTTAGTTGGGATTGGTTAATACTGTGGAAATGATGTTAGAAATTATCTTTTCGCTAAAACATTGTCATATTAAGCTTTTCCATAAATCTACACAATTTCAAATGATTGTTTCAGGAAGAAAAGCATATATTTGGCAGAGGGAGGGAGAGTCCTGGAGTTTTCTTTTATGAGTATTTTGTTTTCTTGAACATGCAAAATAGTTTCCAGAAAAAAGAAATATGCAAATACCCAGCTTTCTCACACATTTAACAAAAATAAGCACATTCTAAATACTTTCATAAATTTGTGTCTGAGAAAATATTGGATCAGAATTCTTCCCCCAAATGTGGACAAGTAGTTGAAACAAATATATCCTAACCATCTGTTAGTAGTCCCTATTTCTCCTTTATGAAATTCTGGGCATAGGTTCATTCCAAAATATTGTCAACAAGCTTGATCAATGCCTGAGGTAGCATTTTCTCCAGAAAATGACCAGAATTGAGTTTTCAGTGCCATCCCCAAAGTTGCTACAGGAGAGAGGGGGGGAGGGAGAGAGGGAGAGGGAGAGGGAGAGGGAGAGAGAGAGGTTGCTACCTGATTTTAATATTGCTATTAAGATAGTGGTTGTGACACAACTGCAATTTTCATGGCTTTTGATGGCTCATCATTTATGCATGTAGCCATCAATGAAGAGACTCAAACTAAAGTTTGATGCTAGTTTCTGTTAGCTTTTGCTGGTAGGAAAAACAGACACAAAATAGATTTGGTAAGGTAAACAGTAGAGATACTTTAGTTTCCATAGCAGAGAAAGGAGGGGCAGCAAATGGGGTTTTGAAGGTAAGGCCTAGGGACAAAAATCATTAGAAAAGATTGTTGGAAGTAAATGAAAGGAGATTTGGAATAGAAGCAATAATTAGCAACTAAACTGTAGTAGATAGGTAAAAATCTATGGTTTTAATAAGAACAGTACTGATTGGTAAAGGTGAATTAGATAGGAAAATGTTTGTACTGCTGAAGATATATTGGTTGGAGGTCAATAATGAGAGGTTTGCTGAAGAGTGATGTTGGACATGATACAGAGAAATATGCTAAAGACAGAATAGGAGAAGATACCGTGTTTCCCCGAAAATAAGTCCCGGTTTTATATATTTTTGCCACCAAAAAAGGCACCAGGTCTTATTTTCGGGGGATGTCTTTCACCTAGCGGCAGTGGCGACCAACAGCCCTGCCCAGGAGCCCGCTGCTGGCCCACTTCTTCTGTGGCTGCTTGCACTCATCGCCCCTGGCCTCCATTTTGCCAGAGGCCTTGAAGAAAAACTGGCTCCGGATTGACACATGAGCCCCTCCCCCGGCCTCCATTTTGTCATCAGAGGCCTTCCAGAAAGGCCTCTGCAACCGATAAAAGACCATGCAACCAGATGCAATGGAGTGGGCAGGGTCTTAACTAGGGCTTATTTTGGGGGTAGGGCTTATATTGGGTGCATGTGTAAAAATCAAGCTAGGGCTTACTTTTGGGGTAGGTTGTATTTTCAGGGAAACACGGTGCTTTAAGGATTTGTTTATCCAACATGTAAAGTTCTTGGTGATGTTGAAGGTAGAAGATCAGGTGGTTACTAATCAGAGAGGAAAGTCACCTAATAGCCTGGCTGAGAAAAAAGAATGCCACCAAAATCCTTCAGTTCTTTAATTTCAAATTTAGAAAGTAAGCAGAGTTAGATATGGCTCCGTGCACAATAATTAAGACCAAATTATTACCTGAAAATCTATATATCTGCAATTGATACACTGAGTATAGAAGAAAAACATTCTCACTTTGCAATCTAAATGGCCCATGCTTTTGCAGAGGAAAATGTGGCAGTGTTGAGGACAAACAAAACATCCCCCTTCCTAATTACCTTCCCAGGGATATAAGAAATAGTCATAAAACATTTAGAAATTCAAAGAAAGTTGAGAAATCTTGGAGAAGGTTCTAGAAGGCAAGCACAGATTTGCAAGGCCAATGTAAGATAAATCAATAAATTTAATTTTGTAGAAAGAAAGCATACTCACAGAATACTGTCTTTGTTCTCTCAATAAACCATTGTTTTTGTAGTTCTACCCAATCGCCTCATATAATTCACCCATCTGACCTCACTAATCATATGTGCTGCTATATCCAATGAATAACTGCATCTAAGCATATCTATGGGGTGGAATTCACAGTGGAGTGGAATGTAATTCATTCACTTGTTATTCAAGAAGTACTCCAGCTTTTCACTTTAATGCTTTTTAATATAAGGGAAAAATATGAAGCAGTGTCTTACAATGAATTTCTGTCAGATCTTTTAAGAACCCACAGGCCAATCCAGTCAGGGTAGTCAAGAAAAGAGAAAAGAGAAAAGAAAACCATGGGAAAATACTCCTCCGAAAGAAGACAGGGAATTTTTTTATACTTAAAAGAGCACTTGGACTGATTTTCTCAATTTGCTTGCCGGGAAAAGTTGGTGACGTGAGCAGGGAGTTAAATTGAGCCAGACTTTAAGTGCAGAAATAACATTTTACAGAAAAAGCAACATTCTCCGACAGCAGTTAACACTTAATATTGTTGTGATTGCTTTTAAAGCTAATTTTAGTCCTCCTTTTTGCTGCAGAAAATTTCCGCCTACATTCACTATTTTGAATATTGAAAAATATTCAATATTTTGTGAATATTTTGTGGTCTTCCCAACAAAATCCCCCTGCTTAGTTACAGTGCTCTTTCCAGCACCATTCCCTAAATTTCAAACTTTTTTAAAAGAAGAAAACTGAATGTATTCTTAGCAAAGCTAGGTTCATTTTCCAAATGATCATCCTACACAAAGTGGTGGGGTGGGTGGGAAGAGGAGAGAGGTTATTTTACAGCACTTTTGCAAACCGTGTATCAAGTTATAATGTCACTGTAATAGAAACCAATCTAAAAATCAAAGGGAAGGAAGTCTGAGTTATTAACTTATTTGTATCCAGAATATGTAAAAGCATCTTTTCAGAGGCCACATTCAAACAGCATCTGGGCCTGCAAAAATCAATATTATTGAGTTCAGTGGAATTTTAGTCAAAGCAGTGATTCTTAACCTTGGCAATTTTAAAAAGTGTGGACTTCCCAGAATTGAAGTCCCAGCATGGCTGGCTGGGAAATTCTGGGAGATGAAGTCCACAGATCTTAAAGTTGCCAAGGTTGCGAAACACTGCTCTAGAAATTTTAAAAAGAATAAAATAAGCTGGTTGTAAGGACAAACCCTTCAGTCCAGTGCAGGAGATCCTTCTCCATATTGCTTTGTCGCAATTTTCTTCCAAATTTACATCACTGCTAATTCACAGGGGTCAGACCAAATTGTATCAGTTTTTAATATCTGATTGAGGCAAATCATAGACCTGGATTTTCAGATGTTTGGGCTATGGCACAAAAAGATCAAGGAAAGCATCTCCGTCAGGAATAGGCATATTTTGGGTAAATAAAAGCCATGTAAACGTTTTATGGATGTATGAAATAATAGTTTTTATGTGTTTTCAGCATCAAGTGGCAGGAAACTATATGCTGGAAATGTTCCCCAGCCCCTCTCTATATCCAGCATGACATTAATACACTGAGAATAATTTAAAAGACAGGGAACTAGATCTTCAGAATAACTTTTTATGTTAAATTCTTTGTTTTCTTGTTAGCTTTATAGTTATCCCTCAAATAAATGCAGATAACTGAAAGGAAACTTAAGGAATTTCTCAATACCAAATACTTCAAAGATTCTAAGAGAATTTATGAGTTAAAACAGTGGAAAAATAATAGAATGAAATGGCAGTTAAAGGCTATTCTTCATATGTTCCCCTCCTTTTTGTATTTGCTTTGAATTGGTGGAAATCCATTTCCACCTACTTGAAATTGTACTTCACAATTTCAAAACTATTTTTTCCAAGTTATCATGACAATGTGGTATGAGCCAAGGACAACAGAATTTTCTATTTTTGAAAGAACAAAATATGAATATTCAAAGCATAATACAAAATGACAAGAAAGTATTAATTACTTTTATATATATTTAAATGATGCAACCTTCAGTTTTCATTTGTGTGTGTGTGTGTGAGAGAGAGAGGGGGGGGAGGGAGAGGGAAAGGAAGAGCAAGAGAATATTAATACATGGTATTTAAGGCATAATCTTGGAATCTTTTATTGAAATCATGTTAGCCAAGGTTTTTGCTGATAGCGCAATGTATTTTACATTTTGACTGTAAAAGCATGGTTTTCTGCAAAAGAGAATTTATATCTCCACACACTATGTCACCTTACTCCTAAGTCTAATAAGCACTGGTGGTAATAATTTTTAAGGGTAATTTTGTTCTTGACATTCCACTCTTAGAATTTCAGAAAATAATATATAATTTTCTGATGTAATTACAATTATTCTGATTTAATTATGAGAGTGAACCATTAAATTAGTATTAGTTGCACCAAGGTACATTAAATAGAATTAATACAGTTGCTTGAATGGGGGATAAAGAAGTTCAAGTCCTCCAGCTGCTATTGAACTACAACTCCCAGCATTCCACCCCATTGGCCATGTTGGCTAGAGATGCGGGAAAATGTTTAGTATCATCTGGAGGACCAAAGATTCCTGATCCCCAAATGTAGATTATTGGTTATTTGTGGTCAAATATCTTATTGCATACCCATATGGCTTATATTGAGTCATATTGAGACTCATAGCTCAATACTGGCTTTCATAAGTCCCAGATGTATTTCATATCATTCATATTTATTCAGCTGTATAACCTTTATAACCAAAACTGAAATGAGGCTCCCTTGGAAACAAAGACAGTCCTGAATAAATATGAATTTATTCATACTACTACAACTCATATATGCTTGATTTTTGTAACATTCAGTTGGGCAAAACTGTGCAACATAGAGAAATAATTTTTGAATCAATCTATCTCAAACGAGATAGATTGGAAGAATTTACCCCAAATCCCATGACCTATAACTCCTGTGGGATTTAAATCTGCTGCCCTGCTAGTCAATCACAATCATGTGATAGTCATTTCCAATGCTCACTCAATTTCCAATGGTTTCCTACAAAAAAAAGTAAATGGGGAAGCCAGTAAGAAGTCAGAAGTTTCTCCCATTCCCACTGTTTTTATGCCCACTCGTGGTCGTTCTCTTTCTCTGTTTAAGTAAGGAAATATCTCTGAAACGATGACCCAGTGGGTTATGGTTTTGCTAGTATATTACTAAATATCTCTTTCCTGTAAGCTTTAACTGGTCGAAACAGTGCACCATAGTACAAAACATTTTGAATCAAGGTACATCAAATGGGCTAACTTGCAGAATGCGT
Source organism: Thermophis baileyi (assembly GCA_003457575.1). NCBI lineage: Eukaryota > Metazoa > Chordata > Lepidosauria > Squamata > Dipsadidae > Thermophis > Thermophis baileyi. The sequence continues at coordinate 1,551,503 of QLTV01002850.1, read as the reverse complement.
CCAAAATCCTGGACCTATGGTTCTTGTAGACCTAAAATTTGGCAAATCATATAAAGCATAACATAAAATTATCATAAACCAGTTTATGTCATAACAGAAATATCATAAAACATTTCCTATGCTGATGTTTGACAGTGCTACATGGGCTATTTTCAAGGAAGATACATCTCTGGAGGTATTCCAACTTTTCCAGTAAATGCAGTACTCTATAAGGCAGTGGTTCTCAACCTTTCTAATGGCGCGACCCCCCCGCCGCCGCCGCGACCCCCTCCCCGCCCCCTCCCCGCGCGGGATGAGGTGACAAAGGGGGCGTGGCACCAGGGGGGAAAGGCTCCTGGTTCGGGCTTGGCCGTCGCGCGCGCTAGCCCGCCATCTTGGTGCCTCCATCAGCAGGGGTGAAATGCTCCCGGTTCACCCGTGCCTGTGGGTCGCCGGACAGCTGATAGCGTCGGAAGCGGGAGACTTCGCCTGGATGCCGCCATTTGGGTTCTTTTACCCTCTGCGCATGCGCAAAGCATTCTGCGCATGCGCAGAGGGTAGAAGAACCCAAATGGTGGCGTCCAGGCTACCAGCTGTCCGGCGACCTGCAGGCACGGCCGAACCGGGACCTTTTCACCCCTGCAGTGATGGTGGCACCAAGATGGCAGGCTAACGCGCGCGGCGACCCCTGTGAAATGGTCGTTCGACCCCCAAAGGGTCGCGACCCACAGGTTGAGAACCGCTGCTATAAGGTGTTAAGGAATCTGGTAGGGAAATCTCTCTGAAAGGATGACCCAAAGTTTCAAGGATTGTCTAGTTTCCCATAAGAGACCGTCACAGCTAGTAAAAAAAAAAAAGGCTGAATTTTCTCAGCCAACATGATGACTGGTGTTACAAAAGGACAATTTTGTTTTTATTAAATATTTATATTTATATATTAGGCTGTAATTATACTCAAATCTATAGTTTTCCTAATAGTAATCTATGGCTGTGAGAGTTGGACTATAAGGAAACCTGAGCACCAAAGAGTTGATGTTTTTGAATTGTGGTGCTGGAGAAAACTCTTGAGAGTCCCTTAGATTGCAAGGAGATAAAATCAGTCAATCCTAAGGATATTAAATATGACTGTTTTCTGGAAGGACAGATATTGAAGCTGAAGCTCAAATATCTTGGCCACCTAATGTGAAGAGAGGACTCATTGAAAAAGACCCTGATGCTGGGAAAGACGGAAGGCAAAAGAGAAGGGGCGGCAGAGGATGAGTGTCAGGCCGAAGCCATCTTATTTGGACACTTTGGCCTGCCACACTTTATGCTTTTGAAACGTATTCTTGCTGTGGGAATTTGGGAGGGGCTATTGCATGAGGGATGTAGAAATGTAGCCATAACAAATTTCTTTAGATTCTTAAGGTCATCCTTTGTCCAGCACCTGCCCGGAAGCTGATGGGAGTAACGGACACATTGGCAGAAGACGACTGGCCAACATGATGAACTTGTGGGTGTGGGGACAAGGGGCTTGATCTTTCAACTGGGTGGAGAAACCCTCGTAGCGTCAGATTCGGGTTTCTCACAGCTGTGCCAACATGGCTCTACTAATAAATTGGAACTTGGAGCAATACTTTGCATTGGACTCTGATTTAGTTTTAGATGCTATTTGGAACCCTGACAATGAGATGGTTAGATAGATAGTTTAAACTGAGAACAAACCCCCAGTCCTCACCAGTACTAATGATGTTACCTAGTTTGGGTAATAAAACGTCTATGAAAAAACAACCAAGATCAGACAGCACCAAGGACCCCTTTTTGGAAGATATGTTCCAATTATAGTTTAGTCTGCTAAGAAAAACTAAATTCATCCTAATATTCAGCATCCCAGGGACACAATCCACCAAGAAGCATTTTTGATGCTTGGCTCCTGCTTGGCTGAAGTCACAATCTATTAAAACGTGAGGCAGAGAGTTATAAGACTTCCTTCACTACAGTTCTCAGACAAGCATAACATGAATCAGTATTATTTCTGCCTACCTGCCTCTTGCTTGCTAATTCAGTTGTTTCTTTTCCTGGCTGGGCAAAGCTAACAATATGTCATGCAGTTAGAGCCTTGTGATAGAAATAAGCTGTGCCACTTCTGCCTCAAATAAATGGTTTCATGGCTGTTAGTTTTCTTCTACGTTTGCACAGAATGCTGTGACAGCACCGGGGATAGCAAGCTAAGAAACAAGAAAGGGCACCAAGGTCACTTCAATAATAACACCTGGCAACTATTTCAGGGGTGGGTGGGGGGAAACTACAGTGTTTTCTGTTTGTTTGTGTTTTCTTATAGTTAATCAGATTCAGACAAAAATTCATAAAGATACTCTCAAAATTAGAACAATGCCAAATGAAGAGACTTACACTCTGTGTCCAAACAAAAGGCCATTGCAGCGTCCCCCAGTCAAATGATGAAAATTGGGGTAATTAGCAGTCCGCCTATTCTTATGACCATAGAGATGTTGCAACTGCCCCCAGTCTCCGAGGCTTTCTGGGCCCAATGGGCCAGGTAGTAGATGCAGGCCTCCTGGGTTACAGAAGGTTTGCACACACTGGTGGGCAGTAGGCTGGGGTCTCCCAAGCCAATACCTCCTAGATCCATAGCAGCTTTGCACCATATTGCAGCACACGCCCCCAACTCACATGAGACCTGCATCAGGCCTCTCAAAGCCTCTCCCATCCCTCTGAGGTACCCCCGCACTTCTGGTGGGGTCACAGAGACAAGACAAAAAAAAAAAAGGAAAAGGAAAGGATAGTAAGGACAGACTATGTGAACCACTCACATAGTTCAAATTCAGTTGAAAAGTGAAAGTATCTCCATTTTTACGCACAAGTCATCCAATCCCCTCAAACTGAAAATCTATATCATCATTTGTTCCTGAATCTCAAGCACAGAATTTTTATGAATTCTGTTGAGTTTTTTTTAAAAAAAATTTGTTGCCCTTTTTTTGTGTTTTAATCTTGCATGCTGCCCAGAGTCATCTATTTGAGATGAGCAGCTACATTGATTAACCAAATTAATAAATCATATCTAAATTTAGCCTACATCACCATCACATATATAGGTTAGGGTTAGTCCCCACACACTCAATGCTCGTCAAATACAGCTGAAAGCTATGCCACATTCAGAATAAGCTGAGTTGCAAGAGATGTCAAAACAACAATAAAGATTTGGGGAAAGTATTTTAAATGAAAGGAAAGCCAAAGGAAAGTGTAGGTCTAGTACGATAGCTCAGTCTGTCTTCTCTCAGAGAGAAAGTGGAACCCTGGTATAGCAGACTATTCCTCACTGGGGGAATAAGACTTGTAGCTTAGGATAGATAAGGAAACACTAAGAGAGAATTAAGCTAATTTAAATATATTCAAGGCTCCAGGGTCATATAAGCCAGGGCACTGAAGGAATTAGTGGACATAATTACAAATTCACTCTTGGTAATCTTTGAGAGAGCCAGTTTGGTATAGTGATTAAGGCATTAGGCTAGAAACCAGAAGACCGTGAATTCTAGTCCTGCGTTAGGCACAAAGCTATCTGGGGGATTTTGGGCCAGTCATTTTCTCTCAGCCTAGGAAGGAAGCAATGGCAAACCACTTCTGAAAAACCTTGGCAAGAAAATTGCAGGGACTTGGGCAGACAGTCTCTGAGAATCTGACATGATTGAATGCAAAGCGGGGAGAAAGCTTTGGGGACCAGTAAGTCTCAGAAGACTGGAGGAGAGCAAATGTCACCATCATCAAAATGGGGAAGAAGGAGATCCCAGGAAAATACCAATCTGCCTACTTGATGTCTACACTGGGCAAAGTCTTCAGTCAGCTTATCGAATTGCAGCATACTGAGAGGAGAGCTTCTAAGATGTTGAAAGGTCTAAAAGCGAAATTCTATGAGGAAAGATTAAAGATCTGACTAGATTTAACCTGTGGAAAAGAACAATGGGAGATACACTAGGAATCTTCAAATACTGGTATCTAAAGGGTTATCACACAGAAAAGAGAATGAAGTTACTCTCCATTGCCTAAAAGGCATGATCAGTGCCAATGAGTTAAAAATTACAAGGAAGTAAGTTCAGGCTGGATATCAGAGCCGAGGTGGCGCAGTGGTTAGAGTGCAGTACTGCAGGCTACTTCAGCTGACTGCTAGCTGCAGTTCGGCGGTTCAAATCTCACCGGCTCAAGGTTGACTCAGCCTTCCATCCTTCCGAGGTGGGTAAAATGAGGACCCAGATTGTTGGGGGCAATATGCTGACTCTGTGAACCGCTTAGAGAGGGCTGTAAAGCCCTGTAAAGCGGTATATAAGTCTAAGTGCTATTGCTATTGCTATTGCTATCAGGAGGAATTTTTTAACTATACAAGCTGCCAGGAAGTGGAACACACTATCCCACAAAGTGGTGACTTCTCTTTTGTTAAAAGGCGTTCACGCAAAGGCTGGATGGTCGTATGTCAGCAATAATTTAGTGGATCCTGAACTGATTTCTAAGGTCCCTTCCAAATCTATTATTCCACTTATAAAATTCCAATTCTCTGTCAGAACATTCCCAGCATTTTAAAAAAAATGAAAAAAATGAAATAAACAATGTCATACAACAATATTTATTAAAGGTAAGTCCAATTTATAAAGAGATCGAAAATGTGATCAACATTTATTTGCTTCTGTGGCTTATCCTCACAACTGCAGTTTTTCTGCTTCAAATTGTAAAACAACAAACCACAATTCATTCAAAAGAAGATGAAGAACAGCCAATCTCAAACTTTTCTTACTGTTTCTTAACTCAGAAGCAAAATATTATCAATACATTTTTCTCACGCCTTTAGGCCTCCACTTCTTGGATTTGTGCTGGATTTGTGTGGTGACATTTCTAAATATAACTTGCTTTTCTCTAACTGTCCTCTTTTGGCTTGGCCCGATTTTGACATTTCTTTAGGCTTTCTAAAATAATACTATCTGGCAGACTCCTGTTATTTTCACACAAGGTTGTTCCTCTTTTCACACAACGTTCTCCTTCTGAATTTATATGTTTGGCAAGATATATTTGAAACTGAACTGTGCTTATATGACTTCAATGTTTATCTGCTATAGTATCTATAAGTTCAAATTTGGGATGGGTACAGATTTTGAAGTTGATTCAACCATTCAGAAAACTGTCCATCACCTCCAACTAATTTAGAGGCACAACTGGAGTCTGAATCTTCTACCTCCTTCAGGCCGTAACTGGAAATCAACAAATGGGTGCTTTTCTGCTGGATCCATTTTTTTCAGTGGATAGTACCACTTTTTAGAGAAATAGCTGCCCATGTTTTTATAACTAGGTAAATGTGCAATGTTTTCTTAAACAGAAATAAATTGCCACCAATTCTGGCTATTGTAAATAACTTTTATATCCTTACATTCCTAAAAGAGTAAGGCACAACGTGTAGGACAGGAGATCTGGCTGAATTTTTTTTTTACTTTCCATGTATATCCCCCCCCCCCCGACAATGGTAAAAATGTAAAGGCTGGCACGACTTGACAGAGGGAAAGGGCCACATTGAGAAATTAAAAATTATTATGGGCTATAAGGAATTACCTAGATTGCTGAAGAGCTGTTCTGTGATTGGTAGAACAGTGAAACTGCTAGAGACGGTGGCAAGGGCTGAGATGCTTGGCAGTGTGTCTTTTGGGTTAATAGTGGTAGCAGCAATGGCTCTAAATTTACTTTAAAAAAAATGATAGGCTGCACAAGGGTGCTTGGCAAACTGCAAACATGTTAGAATATTTATGACTGGGAGAGCCATGTTAACAAGGTTAGCCAATGAATAGGCATAGCAACTGAGTCAGCCAATGGGAGCTAACCACTTCTGAGTCTGTACAGAGGATCGAAACTGAAACTTAGCTTAAGGCTGGGCGTGGTTCCAGTCCACTCTGCTCTTTGTCCTCTCTGTGCTTGTACTCTCTGCTGAAATGAAGCTAACTCCTGCTTGTGTTTACTTGAAGAAATAATCTACTAATGGTATTGTAAATTCATCTGTTACTATGTTTATAAAGAAGTTATTGAATCCAGCTGAATCAGTCATCTGTGTGTGCTTCTGGTTTTTTTATTTTTATGCAACAAACTCTGATAAAACAGTCCTTGGGTTATATGTTGTACTAGTCGTGTAGAGAGTAACCTTTTTTAAAGTGTAGAGGCATTGTTCTTGTGTATTTGTTTTAATGATTGTCATATTTCTGAAGAAAACATGACTGATTTTTCGTACCTTCCTCCATTCTAAAGGGCCAAACAGTAGCAACAACAAAGCAGTGCAGCTATATTCAAAGCAAACAAAAGATAGACGTAGAGTCCCAAAGGTGTTTTTCAAAAGGAAACTGGACTTTGTTTTTCCCTAAAGTCGTTTTGTTGCTCATCCAAGAAGCTTCTTCAGCGAAACGTCTTCAAGGAAAAACAAAGTCCAGTTGCTTTAAAAAAAATATACTACCTTTGGGACAACCATGATGTAGATGACTGAGAATCTCCATAGACATAGACAAGTAGAGTTTCTGGAATCCTAATAAACGAAGAAATGGATATGAAGCTCATCATCCTGACTTCTAACACTGGAAGTTTTTAAGAAGAGATTGGACAGCCATTTGTCTGAAATGTTATAGAGTTTCCAGCCTGAGCAGGGGGTTGGACTAGAACACAGGTCACCACCCTGTGGTCCGCGGACCACTGGTGGTCTGCGAGAAAATTTTGGTGGTCCATGGAGAAATCTTGGCCCCTGGGCCGGATATGGCCGAGAGCAATTACTCCAGTCCACATGAGGGAACACAAGGCTGCACCGCTCAACATCACCCCACCCACACGCCAGTCCCCACTCTTAAGGCCGAGCGCAAACCTCACCTTGAGTATAGCGGTGCGAGCCACACGAGCTGGAACAGGAAGGTAAGACCAAGAACTCGCCGCGCTCAGCCGAACGGCTGGCTGGGGGGGGGGAAGGTTCAGCCGCCTTTCGGGTCTACATCTCTCCTTCTGCGAGGCCTCCGGGTGGGAGGCCCGAGAGAAAGCGCCTGCTAGATCAGCCCCCTGCTAACTCTCGTCTCTCAAGGACCCCGGCCGAAGTTTCCCACGCCACTTCAGCGAGTGCTCCTCAAGAGACGAGTTTTCAGGGGGCATCCGCAATGGACAGTGCACCCGGGTGGAGGAGCTGCAACGGGCCAGTCCTGTGAGTGTGACTACTACAGCTCTGGAATATGGGACCGGCCGTGGTGGGGCTGGAAATCTCTGCCCTGGGGTGGCACTTGCAATGTGCAACTTTGCAGGTGGTGAGAGTTTGCAGGGGGCTGAGGTAGTATCCACAATGGATAGCAAACTCCAGCTGGTTCTCTCAGCTGTAGTGTGGCACCAGCATTTAAAGCGGCGTGGGAAACTTCGGCTGGGCTCCTCGAGAGTTTGCATGGGGCCGAGCAAACTCTTGTCTCTCGAGGAGCCCGGCCGAAGTGCTTCTCTCAGCTGTAGTGTGGCACCAGCATTTGAAGCGGCATGGGAAACTTTGGCCGGGCTCCTCGAGAGACGAGAGTTTGCCTCTCTTGAGGAGCCCGGCCGAAGTTTCCCACGCCACTTCAAATGCTGGTGCCACACTACAGCTGAGAGAAGCAACCGGAGTTTGCTGTCCATTGTGGATGCTAGCTCAGCCCCCTGCAAAGAGACGAGAGACGAGAGTTAGGAGGGGGCCGATCTAGCAGGCGCTTTCTCTCGGGCCTCCCACCCAGAGGCCTCACAGAAGGAGAGATGTAGGCCCAAAAGGGGG
>QLTV01002850.1:1529019-1543630 GCA_003457575.1 Thermophis baileyi | reverse complement strand
GGCCTGTGCAGCTGGTACCCGAGTCGGACAGTGAGGAGGTTGGTGTGGACTCAGTGCCAGAGGCAGAGATGCAGCCAGGGCCTTCAGAACCTCCAGAGGCTCCCATCACTGACAAGGAAGAAGAGGAGGAGCCTATTCTGAATGCACGGGCACGCAGAGCTGCCAAGAGGCAAGAATGGTTACTCAGGAGGTGGTCTCCTCAGGAGTAAGGCTTTGGGCTAATTGGCCACGCCCTTAGCCTATTTAAGTCATGACCACGCGCAATCACATTGCAGGAAACAACGTTCGTGATTCTTGTGTTTTGCATCTAGTCACGTCTGTTCGGCCTTTGTTCTATTTCGTGACTTTTTCCTGCACATTTATTTCTGGGAGTTTTGCCAACTACCGTAAGAACTGCTCTTATCTGCAAGCTTGTTTCTTCAGAAGTGAGACAATTATCTCTTGAACTCTTGCTGGCTGTTAATGAAGTTAATTTAACAGTCAGTGTTCGAAAAAAGACTGCTTTAAATGTACGTTTATTTAAAACAGCTACTAAGACATTAATTAGTAGACCTTCAGTAGTAAACCAACAGTGTGTTCGGAGTTTGTGTGTGTTGCATTCTTGGTGGTTGGTAGCTGGGGCAGAACAAAAGGAAAGAGGGGAAGTGAGGGGAGGGGAGGGGAGGGAAGGGACTACAGCTACAGCTCTGGAACTGACTTTCCCAACATCAGCAAGCTACCGTCAAATAAGCTTCAATTATTTTGTAATCATTACACTAACTTTAATAATTTTGTTACAATTAAAAGAACCTTTAAAGATTTTGTTATGATTAAATAAGCATTTACGATTTTGTTATAATTAAATAAGCATTTATAATTTTGTTATATTAAATAGGTGCATTTCATATTAATAAAATGGAAGTTCTCTGATCATTATTTTACAAATGTATTAATCTTTTTTTAAAAAATTCATATTAGTGGTCTGCGGGACTTAAAATTATGAATTAGGGTCCGTGGGATTTAAAATTATGAATTTGGTGGTCCACGGGATTTAAAATTATGACCTTGGTGGTCCCTGAGGTCCAAAAGGTTGGGGACCCCTGGACTAGAAGACCTCCAAGGTCCCTTCCAACTCTTGTTATTCTGTTCTGTTATACTTAAATGAGTACTATGCCTGAGAATGCCCATAAATTTAGGCATTAACAAGTCGTCATTTTTGTTCTTGTCATATTTTCTTATTAATCCACTGCTACCTGAAATGCAGATATCAAGTTACTGGAGAAGAAAGTATTAAAAGTTTCACTTATCTCCAATGCTTAAAAATGCATGACTTTGCTTTCATTCTGAATCCTCCTGACTTTTGATATCTTAGCCTACTTTGAGTGTTTTTGTTTGGAATTCCATGTGTACAATACTGTTCTTCCCATCTGTTCTTCTTCTTCCTATTTCCTCTGTTTTCCAAATATACTCTTTTTTATATCTTGTCAGATTTTGACATTCTTATTCAAAACCTCACAAGATTTCATAGAAGGACTTCAAAACCTATGAGATTTGCCAATAAGACACTAATATAGGGAGTTCAACAAAGGTACCTGGGCCTGCCATATGAATCATGCCAATGGTAAAGACCCCTTGATTATTTGATTTGTAACTTTTTGATTAAAACCTCTCTCACAGGCAGAATTACATGGTTACAAAATAGTCCTCCATATTCTACAAAGTATTCTACAAAGTTTTGAGCCACAGGTGATGGTTGCCACATCCTTCACTGCTTCCGACACAAATACCCTGTACTATTGTGAATCGCATTTGGACAACTGCTCTACGATAGCTATCTTCAACAAATGTTAAATATGTTTTTTCTTCATCCTCAAATCCTTTTGTTGTCACGACTCATGCATGGAAAAATCAACTAATGAAATAGCAGGTTATGGAAGATTAAATATTACTTCTGCAGGTCTCGTATGAATGGAAGAAAGAGCTATTTAACTTTTACCCCTTCAATGAAGTCAGCAATTGCTTTGATCTGCTATGATAATCATAGAAAAATAGATAAGACTGCATTTTTTAAGTGGCTGGCAAAGTGCAGAGTTATGCTAGATGAACACAGAGAAGAATATGACTTAAAGTTAAAATGTTCTCCTTCACCCTTTCTTTGCCTCAAAATGATTTTAAATGGAGCCATGACACTTTTACTGACTTTGATTTTCTGTTTTAAAGAAAAACTGCATAAGCATTATTTTTCAGACTTATACTACTCGGTCAATCATTTTATTTCAGTCATTGACCAGCAAACTTATAGTAAAATAGTTGAGTTCCACTGAATTCAATAAGACTTATTTTCCTTTGTGTACAAGATAGTAGCCTTAATATAATTTAATAATTAAGAGCTTGATTAATGGATTAAAAACTAAGCTTACAAAGTTCCTCTACTTAAAATAAAAGGCAGAAATAAAATCTCTGGAATTGTGATAATTGAAGAAATGGATATGGATTATTTCCTCAGCCTGATATTTATTAAGAACAATGTAAAATAACATATTTTGATATTAGTAGACAGATTCATCTTTTTTCCCTCTAACATTTATGTTTTTCAGTCCTAATATTCTCCATCTGGTATGAGCATAATTTTTTGTTCCTTTTCTTTTTAATATAGACAGAAATTGTAACTTTTGACATGCACAGAAACATGTGCTTATTTCTTTAGACATTTTTTGGAACATATTCACTTTGCAAGACCTTTTCCTTAATTTTTTTTTATTTCCACAATGTATAGATTTTTATATGCATTTTTAAACAGAGAACTCCATCCTCAAATTTAGAAATGTGTAAAGACTGAAGAATGTTTTCATGTATGTGAATTTCATAAAATGGTAATAAAAAAATCAAACCAAGCAAAAATAATTCTCATCTCTTTTTTGTTCACGTTTGATTTTGAACTGCTACACTTCTATATAGCATGTTTATAAATGGTTTCTTGAGGATCAACACATACACGGTTTTTAAATTTAAATATCTTCAACTTGAACATATTTTTATTTTAATGTTGAAGATACCTTAACGTTCTGGTAATTTTACTGTCATGTGAAAACAGTCTTACAATTTTAAACAATCAAGAAAAGTGACTAGAACATTGAAAAATGTAACGATATAACGCACTTGATGATAATGCAAAATAATTACTGCTATATTTGGGATGTTTCTTAAAAATAGGATAAGCAAATTAAGTTGGGCAATACTGGACATAAAAAAGATCTTACCAATCATAGCAACATTTCAAATATTAATATATACACTTTCCTGGGTTGATACGCTACTAAATTCTGAATAAGTCAAAAGTTCAGACCTAATCTGGGTCATGTTTTAAAACTTGAATTTTAAAATTTCAGAATCAGAAGTTACATGCCTTGGCAAAAGCCTGTAGCTACAAAGATCTTGTCCCACTCAAGTTGGTCTAGGACAGTGATGGCTAACGATTTTCTTGTTGGGTGCTGAAAGCGCGCGTGCACGCGACTGGCACCCATAATGCAATGCACACGACACCCACCCGTGCCCCCACCCCCTGCGCATGCACGCGCGATCCCCTGTGCTCCCCCGCCCCCGCGCATGCATGCGTGACCCCCCGCATGACCCCCACTCCCCGTGCGCGACCCCCCCGCCTCATTTTGGGCCTAGCAGTCCTCCCTGCAGCCTCCTGGGACCAAAAACGGGCTGCATGGAGGGGCGCCGCACCTCCCCATGCGCATGTGCACGCATCTCCCGCATGTGCCCCACCCTCCGTGCATGCGTGACAGATACCCAAAAATCAGCTGGCCGGTGGGAGGCGCGCATGCATGCACGGTGGAGCTGAGCTGGGCAACGGCTCTCATGCCCGCAGAGAGGGCTCTGCATGCCACCTGTGGCATGCGTGCCATAGGTTCGCCATCAAGGGTCTAGGATTAAGAAAGCAAATGCCAAGATACACAGTCCAGAAACAAACATCATACCATTTAAGAAGAAATTGTGAAGGGCAATATGATCAGCTGGGCTAAAAATTTTGGGTATAGAATAAACTTAGAGCAATGGGACAGACTATGGAATAAAAATTATAAACTCACAAAAGCAATTACATACAAAGAAAATCTATATAAGATGTATTACAGATGGCATTTACCTCCAGCGAGATTGGCTAAAATGTATACAAATCTATCCCCTAAATGTTGGAAATGCGAGTATAAAATTGGATCATATTATCATATGTGGTGGACCTGCCCCGTTATTAAAAATTTTTGGCATAAAATCCAGAAATGGTTAGAGGAAATTACAAAACAAAAAGTACACATGAAACCAGAAACATTTCTACTGGGAATCCTAGATCTGAAACTGGAAACAAAAAGATATGCTTACTAAAAGTATCATTATTAAAAAAATTCTCGACTGTGCTGAATTAGACAGAATGACGATGGAATTAAATGAGAAGGAAGATTCGGAATATTATGAAATTTGGAACGAACTATACGATTGACTTGACAAGAGAAACCAAAATAAACCAAATTAGTAAATAATTAAATTAGCATTGTAAATACTATGATGTCTATGTATGTTAAGATATAATACTTATGTTACTGAACTATAATTAAATATATAAATGGAGAAGATCGTATAAGCATGAAATTATTGTTGATATAACCTGCTGTAATATAACCCTAGAGGTTTTGTATTGTCTTTTTTTGTATTGTACTGTTTTTTTTGTGTGTGTGTTGTTTTTAAATGTAAATAATTCAATAAAAACTATTTTTTTTAAAAAAAAAACATCATACCATTTGTATGGATTGCTCTTTAAAAGAGAAAACAGTATTTTAAGAAAACATATAATAAAGACTGGAGACTAAAATATATAACATGAGGATTTGAATCACAGAACCAGGATAAAGGTTCAACAATGCAGTCCTAACTTCTATAATAAAACAGATTAAGGTCCTATATACTCACTCACATAACTATAATTCCAGTTGAACACAGTCAGAATTACTAGTGGGTAAACATATATAGGACCTCATTATTTAAATTGTAGTCATTAAAATTTTGATTGTACTCTTCAAATAATCTAACCAAATGGAAGCTATATAAAAAACTTACCACAATTGTTTCACTATATTATAGTAGTGAAGGCATCAGGCTAGACACTAGGAGACAGTGAGTTCTAGTCCCACCTCAGGCATGAAAAACCAGCTGGGTGACTCTGGGCTAGTCATTCTCTCTCAGCCCAATTCACCACAGGGTTGTTGTTGTGGGGAAAATAGGTGGAGGAAGGAGTATTGTGTATGCTTGCTGTCTTGTTATTTGGAATAATAAAAAGGGGGGTATAAATAAATAAAAGAAGTCAGATCTTTTGAAGTAATATTCTTTTAGAAGGATAATGTGTTATTAGTCTTCCTAGAAAAGGGGATATTTAATAGAATATTTTCCTATTCATCTTCAATATATTGCTCTCAAACATACTGTACATATTCAGTGTATTGTACCTGAGAGAATTACTCACACTTTAGCCCATTTGTCAAGTTCTTCATCCAAGTAAGTTTTAATTTTCTTTGGTTGAAGACCAAGAGAGTGTCCAGCAAAGTAGATGCAGTTTTCATCCTCCTTCACTAAAGTTGGATTGGCTGAAGGGGAAACAATCCAAGAAAGCCATTAAAAGACTGCCACTGTTCTTATCTGTTTGAAACAAATATGAAAAATGAGAGATTCATTTATAACTGAAGACATTAACATATATTTACCAAAAGATTATTCTCCTGTTATGGGCCTTTGGTACGCAGAGCAAAAAGTATTTGTGAAATTGCCAAAATTATCTTCATTAAAAGACGCAAAGATGTCCATCAGTTCTAAGTTATGTATTTAGCAAAGATATATGTGTTAACATTGATTATATTACAGTATCATGCTGCACAAATATTAAAACCATACTACTTGTATCAAAATATAGCAAAAGCATTTTAATCCACTTCTCTTTCAACACAAAAGAAGGTAAGCTGTATATATGATTAAGGAAGTTGTTTATAGTCTTGGCCTCATTCTAGATATGTTTGTACTGTAACACTCCATAAAAAAGATTGATGAGGAATCCTAGATCCATAGTTCCAAGTTTTTTGAAGGAGAGTAGTAGCATTTGATAAAAAAGGCTGATACCTACTGACAGAGGACTACCAAGGATCAGAAGCTTCCAAGAACATGAGAGACTAAAAACCAAGCCTAATGAAGAAAAGTTGAAGGAATGGCATATGAGCTGTGGTGGCACAGTGGTTAGAATGCAGTACTGCAGGCTACTTCTGCTGACTGCCAGCTGCCTGCAATTTGGCAGTTCGAATCTCACCAGGCTCAAGGTTGACTCAGCCTTCCATCCTTCCAAGGTCGGTAAAATGAGGACCCAGATTTTTGGGGGCAATAGGCTAACTCTGTAAACCGCTTAGAGAGGGCTGTAAAGCACTGCAAAGTGGTAAGTCTAAATACTATTGCTATATGTTTAGCTGGACTGACAAGAAGATTGAGGAGCAGTGATAGCAGTCTTCAGATTTCTAAAGCTATTTCAATTCTGTTGTCCAACAAGATAGGACCAGAATCAGCGGGCTAATATTAGTGTCAGGGTTCCAAATAGCATCCAAAATCAAATCAGAGTCCGAGGCAAAGTATTCCTCAAAGTTCCAATTTATTAGCAGAGCCATGTTGGCACATCTAGGAGAAACCCGAATCTGAAGTCCCAGGGGTTTCTCCACCCAGTTGAAAGTTCAAACCCTTGTCCCCACACCCCAAGTCCATCACGTGAACCAATCTTCATCTGTCAACTTGGCAGCTACTCCCATCTGCTTCCGTGCAGGTGCAGGACAAAGGATGACCTTGACAATCTAGAAGGAATTTGTTATGGCTACATGCAGACATCCCTCATGCAATGACCCCTCCCAAATTCCCATAGCAAAGAATACATTTTAAAATAGCATAAAGTGTGGCAGGCCAAATGCCCCAAGAAAAATGGCTTCGGCCTGACAATTATGGGGAATTAGATTCAAGATCTATATTAGAATTCTTGCAGATTGCCTCATAAAGTGTTATGTTCCCTTTTCTTTTCTTTCGTACACACTGAGTACAATATTGAACTGAATGAGTTCTGATGTCCTTTCCAATTCTATGATTCCATGAAGGAGTTCCATTTGTGAAACAGATTTCTTCGGTTACTAATCATTATGCAAGAATTTTCATCTGCATCAACAACATACTAGACATAAAGTATTGTCCATGCTTCAAAAATTATTTATAAGACATGCTTTGGAGAGTGGAGAACAACTCCATCCAATATTCATTTAAGTGTGTATGTGTTTTTTCAGCCTTGAAGAACGATTTTGTTGCCATAATGAACTGAATGATGAAAACAGTATCTCTTTTTCTTTCAAATAATTTTCAAAATGTGAATAACATAGAAGGTCCTTAAATTTGAATACACAGCTATGCAAAACACGCTATATAATAGAGAAAGCAAATATGTTAGAGGTCCATATGGAAATGTCAAGAGTTTTGGATAAATGGCATGTTATTTCATTTTTTATAATAACTACATAGTCTTGGAAAATAATTCTAGCATCCCTCTTTTCTCCGATTCCCCTTTCAAGCCAGCATGAATTTTCAACACCTATAAAATATAAACATCATGGACAATAGAAACATAGAAGACTTTTTAGGATCTGAGGTATAAGTATGACATTAAAAGTGCTGTAATATAGGCAACAGGATATATAATTTTGTTACAAACTGTCTCATAACCCATTCATGGTTAGTGACAAATACTATAAAGCAATTAGGAATATGGCATGCCCATGAACTGCCCATGTCTGACTTTGTATTATTTTATTTTATTTATTTATTTCCTGCTTTTATTATTTTCACAAATAACTCAAGGCAGCAAATTTATCTTACACACCTTCTTCCTATTTTCCCCACAACAACCCTATGAGTTGAATTGGGCTGAGAGCAATTGGCCCGGGGTCACCCAGGTGGTTTTCCTGGCTAAGGCTGGACTAAAAGTCATGCTCTCCTGCTTTTTAGCCAACTGCTTTAACCACTAGACTAAACTGGCTCTCTAGTTATCTATGGCTGATTATTAAATGTCTAATTTGGAAAATTAGCTTCAAAATCAGTTTAGGAATTAGACTTCTTTATATGTACTTCAGATTCTTAATGGGATACTCTGTGTTACAAGCAGTATGCTAGTTCAGTTCAAAGAATCCACATTTAAATTAATGTATAGGCATTACTTAAGCATCAGTAAAATGCACCAGATGCTACTGTTCTTCTGAGAATGTTAAACACCTATTTTAATGTGGCTTACTTGCTCAAGGGTTGATAAATTTTAGAGGGACTTCTGCAATGAATAGAGGATATTACTGGCCAGAAAAATTATTCCTACCCTGGTCTCTTTATCTGTAGAAGAAAATAATCCCTATATCCGTGATGGCGAACCTATGGCATGCGTGCCAGAGGTGGCATGCAGAGCCCTCTCTGTGGGCATGCGCACTGTCGCCAGCTGCTCTTCCGGGTTGAGCAGCTGCTCTGTGGGCATGTGCACGCCAGTACCTGGAAGAGAGCAGCTGTCCGGCGTGCATACTCACAACGGAACCCAGAAGAGCAGCTGGCCGCCGCGCGCATGCACACCAGCCAGCTGCCCTCTTCTGGGTTCCGGTGCTCCAGCATGCGCGCACACGCTCCAGTTTCAGCACTCAGTGCTGAAAAGGTTAAACATCACTGCCTTATATGATCAAAGTTTGATATCTCTTATGCTACATGGACACGTAGAGAAACACCCTCATAGCATTTCAGCTATTAAGTAATTTTTAGCAGAAGTGGGTTAGATAAAGTGGAATGTGACTCAAATATCCATAAAAATATTTCATTTACGTTATTTATTTATCAAATTTATTTAGCCACTCATCTTACAAATGTGGAATTGGGCAGGGGACAATAAAGCAGTTTTTAAAAAGCCTAAAACAATGAAAAACCACCAAACACAAATATAAGACATACTGTGGAAGTATGGACAAGCATTCCACACACAGTTTAACCATCTTATGAGCTCCCTATTTCCATGGGATCCCTAAAACTACTGGAACATCCATGTTTTAAGAGATTTCCTGAAGGTCAACAGGGTTAGATATTGTGGATATCAAGCTGTAATAACATATTTATTAACATAGAATTTATGTTGACATTATTTTATATATTTTATTCATGAGATGAGTCTTAAGCCTCCTAATTAGCTTTGATAGGTAATTCTAAAACAATTAGTTTTCTTTACTAAAGTTTTTTTTTCTTCCCTAATTGTAAATTGTAAATATATTTGAAAATATATGCGCATGGAATGAATGTTATTATTTAGGAATCAATAGCTTACATGTTACATGATGGTCTTCTCATCCTCAACAGTCTGATATATGAACAGTAGGGTGTTAATATTTTTCAGTCAATACCGTACAAACATCATTGTATCTAAAATATAATCTATTATGATTACAGAAACATTTACAAAATAGAAAACAATATGAAAAAAGTTACATGATGCTCCATGTTCAGCCAAAAGTGTCTTCCCATAAACAAGCTCCCCAAAATATGGATAACTAAGTCAGCTATCCTACCTACAATAAAATTTCAGCTCTGGTCTTTACTCATGAAAGAAGCTATGAGCAGCCATGTATTTTGATTATGATAAATAGAAATATAATCTAATAAGCAAATTAAAAAAAAAATTGAGACCCAGTTTGGTTAAGGCATCAGGCTAGAAACAGGAAGGAGACCATGAATTCAAGTCTCACTTTAGCCATGAAAGCCTGCTGGGTGACTTTGAGCCAGTCACTCTCTCTCAGCCCAACCCACCTCATAAGGTTGCTGTTGTGGGGAAAATAGGAGGAGGAAGGAGTATTAGATATATTTTCCACCTTGTGTTGTTTATAAAAATAATAAAAGAGGGATATAAATTAAATAAATAAATAGATAAGATTACATTACAAAATGTAATACAGTTGGTACAACTTTTGATGACTTCTAGAAGATATCAGAACTCTGCTCACAAAAAAAATATTAAAATGGAATATATATGTTTACTTTCTTCTTCTTGCCATGATATTACATCAGTAAGGTGATAGGCTATAAAGAATTTTCATTCAATAGGAGGGAAAAAACTGCGGGGGCATAAAATATGGACTGGAATCCCATGTTAGATAAGCAGATTTCCATTCACACAAGTTTTTACTCCCTCACTCTCTTTGTATGCACTTTTCAAATCTATTCCAGAAGGTTTCTCAGGAATAAATTAGTTGAGAAGCTGTGAGGAAGGAGAAATGCAATTGCTAGCTGACTCCATTCTGCTATGGGAAGGAACGCCTGAAGCCATAACGTTATGTCCCTTAATTAAACATGAGAAGAGGCGATTAGCCTGTTTCATCTCATTTCATTCCTTACTCTACTATTTTCTATATCAGGGTCATGAGGGACAATACTCCATTTATTGGAAGCTCATGTTTTCGCATGTATCCGCTACTGATAGCTTGTACCCGAATGTGTAGAAGTAGACAGCTTGAAAAAAAGTCTATTAAAATTTACATAAAAACCTTATTATATAAATACAACAGAATACTAAAGCAATTTCATTTTAGGGCTGTGGGAAAACAGATTAAATAATTGCAAAGCATTTCGAAGTAGGTTTTTGTGATACTGCTTTTAACTCAACCACTAATGCATCTGCCACATATAAGAGACTACTAAGTTCTTAATTAAAGCTTTAAAGGTTTTTAGAAAATTTAGAACACACAAACATTTCAATCTAATCTATAATACCAGCTTTTTCTGTTGTTGTTTTTTAAATCAGCATCCTTATAAAAATAAAAAATCTTAGGTAAATATTATTCACACTTCTAAATTGGTTAAGTCCCCAGTCCTTTGTTATTTTAGAGGATAATAATGAAGTCAATAGAGATGATAAGTAGAAATATTTTATTTGAGATTCAGAACAATAAATTTCATCAGGACTCTGTAAATCTCAGTCAAGCATTAGAGTAGGTAGAGAGTTAAAAGCTGAATTTTTTAATTTGCTCAATCTCATGGCATAAAATACTAGTTGAGTATTAAAACATATACAATATAAAATACCAAGAATGTTTTTTCCTTTCTTATTTTTGAGTAAAAAAAAAATGACAGACCCAACTTGGAACAGTATCTCTTCATATAAATCAACTTATTGCCCTTTTCTTAGAAACTTGAATAACTTATACTGAACAATCATCATAATCCATGTCAATTCTCATTCCATTCATTTTTAATTAATTTGTGTCTTTTGTATCTCTGCAACAAAGATGTTTAGAAGACATCACAGTGCATCAGTCATTGTTACAAACCATGAGTCACTTAAATTAACCAGCTCATTGTTTTCTAAGTATTTTTAAAATATTCACAGGTAGGACAATACAATAGGTATCGTAAATTTAAGTCAAAATACAAACTTCAAATATTTTTTTCAGGCAATTGATGTCCAACTTCCCCAATTTTCCAAAAGAATATAAACATAAATATATCTACAGGTAGTCCTCAATTCACAACCATAAAGGAGCCCAAAATTTATGTTACTAAGCAAGACAGGTGTTAAATGAGTTGTGCCCCATTTTATGACCTTTTTGCCACAGTTGTTAAGCAACTCACTGCAGTTGTTAAGTGAATCATGTGGTTGTTAAATGAATCTGGCTTTCTCCATTGACCTTTGCTTGTTGGAAGCCGACTGGAAAGGTTACAAATAACAATCACATGACCCCTGTCAAATTTGGATCATGTGACAGTGGGGATACTGCAACGGTCATAAGGGTGAAAACTGTCATAAGTGTCTTTTTTCAGTGCTGTTATAACTTTGAACAGTTACTAAATGAATGGCTGTAAGTCGAGGACTACCTGTATTAAAGAAAAATACTGCATTGGATAAGGAATTTTTTAAAAAGAATCTAGAAATGTGGGTATCTGAGACATATCAATCTGCTAAATTAATACCCAGTTGGACCACACAGAAATCTGACAGAAATTTGATAAAATTGTTCAGTCATTCTCAGAAACTGGCATTCACCGACCTATATGTGGTGCATAAGGCATATGTGTGCATGCTGGTTACTGTCTGGCTACTGGTTTGTGAGAGCCGAGGTGGCGCAGTGGTTAGAGTGCAGTACTGCAGGCTACTTCAGCTGACTGCTAGCTGCAGTTCGGCAGTTCAAATCTCACCGGCTCAAGGTTGACTCAGCCTTCCATCCTTCCAAGGTGGGTAAAATGAGGACCCAGATTGTTGGGGGCAATATGCTGACTCTGTGAACCACTTAGAGAGGGCTGTAAAGCACTGTAAAGTGGTATATAAGTCTAAGTGATATTGCTATTGCTATTTTACCTCAGGCTATCAGAAGAATATCTTTGAATATTTAGCTTTACAATTTATCAGGATACTGTTCTGTATCCTGATGCCTGGAGGCTTCAAGGGTCTGGATAGGGAGGAACAGATTACACTCAATCCTAAGAAGACTTAGTGGCTTTGGTTCTAAGGATGCCTTAATCACAACTGGGTGGCACTCCTCTAGGTACAACTGATACATAGGCTCTCAGCTCCTGCTCAAATGAGCACTTGGCAGCAATGATGAGGACAATCTTTGCAGAACTCCATCTTGCAAGTTAATTGCATCCCTATCTGGACTGGAATGCTCTTCTCACAGTAACACAGTAAACACGTCCTATGATCTTCCATTTGGACAACTCCAAACTCCACACTATGTGTGACTGCATTGAAAACCACTTGGAAACTACAATCTGTCCAGGACACAATTTGCCAAATATCTAGGGTGCTTTTCATTTCACCCGTATAACACCATTAATCCTTGAACTACATTGGTACCAGTCAGCTTCCAGATGCAATTCAAGGTGTTTGGTTGTAGAAGAATTTGGGTGAACATGCGAACAGCTACTGCTATCAACATCAACCGTAATCAAGACTGAGCTTAAACTCAATTCTAATTAGCATGAAATCATTGTGTAGGAATCAGAGTTCATTGCCCTGGCCATTGGGATAATTCTAAATAAAGCATCTTCAACAGATGTTTAACTACTGACCCACTGAAGCAGGAACAACCACCTGTTTGAATACCTGGTTCTACTATCAAACTGCTCTTGCTCTTGTGAAGTCCCCCCCCCCAATATAGTGATGGATTCTTATAACTTAAAACATTTAATTTGTGTTCACAACTCTGGAATGACAGAGAAAACATACCCTGACCTTATTCTGGGTAATATCATGTTCATAATGTTTCTCTCTCTTTCAACTGTTCACGGGAACAATACAAAGAAGAGCTTATAATGGAGTTTAAACTGTTCCCAGTTATGAATAGGGCTGTTAAACAAATTCCCTTCAACTTCCATTTTGCATCTTCCAAACTGATGTGCAAAAACCTCTTGCGGTTCGTGCAGTGAGAGTAGAGCTTGTGTAAATGCATCTATCCCACAACCCTTGGAATCCTAGGTATAGGTAGCAAATGTTTCAATAAGGCTATTAGACTCTCACTTTCATAATACCACTGGCTTTTTCATTTTTTTATCCTGAAGAAGGGACCACAGATTTAATAATTGCAGACGATTAAATTATGGAATTCATACATTATAAAGGTTAGGACTCATTACTGCATAATCAGGATGCAGAATGATGTCATGACACACACTGTATGTCATCAATTTGACATTCTTGTAGTTTGTTTCAGACACTGCTAACCAGACCCAAAGCCCGTGGGTCATTTTCAGACAGCACTAATAACTATTAGAGCAATCAAGAAGTTCCTCCATTGAATTTGCGGAGATGATGAAACAGTATATAGAGCAAAGAAGCCAACATGAGCCACATGTGGAAAAGAGATAATTCCACCACTGATTGAGCAAATTGCTCGAAAGGAAAGTCCAGTTGCCATAAGAATCTCAACGGAGCCTTATGACTGGATTGATCTAGTAACATCTCTCATGACCAAATAAAGAAGAGGAATAAAAACAGGTACACTGTGTAGATAATTGTTACTGGAGGTGCATAGAGGATGTGGGAATTAGAGGAGGACTATTGTCTCTGGAACCTAATTTCGCAGTTTTCATTAATTTGAGATTTAGGTTGTTATCCAGTTTTATCTTGCAGTTGGACTCTTATGAATAACAAGGGCCACGAATACAAGCCAACGGATGCATACATTAGTCATTGCAAGCTTTGGAAGCACCAATTGGAACTAGAGGTCTCAATTTCTTCCCCAACCCAGTTTAAAAAACATGCTTCACTATATGCAGTCCTTCTGCCTCCTACTTGTCTAGGTCAGCCTTACTCAGCCATTAGACAAAATAAAGCCATCTCCCCAGGCACTTAATCTATGGGAGGATTGTATCTTTACTTTCAGATAAAAGGAGAGACATTTCGGGAATTTATTTCCACCAAGATTTAACTTGGCTATTACTTGTCAAAAGCCGAGATTGGAACAAATATAATTTGTGTTCTACCTTAATCCCTTCTTCTGCTACAAATACATTTTGGGATGGGAGGGGCCTTGAGAAAGAAATCAACATATAT
>QLTV01002850.1:1517600-1528942 GCA_003457575.1 Thermophis baileyi | reverse complement strand
TATATATATGTATGTATGTATGTATGTATGTATGTATGTATGTATGTATGTATGTATATATATTGTATATCTAGAAAACACCAGACCCTTTGTAGAATGAATAACAGTATGTATGTTGATTCAGTCTAAATTCCAAAGTATTTTTCATGGCATGGAATCTTGGAAGAGAATCATAAGATAAATTGTTTTGCAAATTGTAATAGTTAGATTAGGTAACCGGTTTATACTATGGCAAATCTACGAAGTTCACTTCTCTTTTTATTTCATCTCTGAAATCTTCACCATTTCTTTCCTATCTTAAATATATTTACTACCGTATTCCTTTATGTTTCTAAGCCTTATTAATTAGGTTTCTGGATAATGCATCTATTATCTTTCATTAATATACATTGTCCTTTCCTGTATTAATCTGAGCTTCATAAGAATAATAAATAACTGGGACCCTTAGATTGGGATTTAGTTAAATGCCAAAAAGTAAACCAACACAAAACCATACTGTATGAGATTTCCAGTCAGTCAAATTGTGTAATTTCTTTTGGACTAACAGCAACTGTCTTGCCATTCTATTGGTTTCTTTTAAATGACGGTCTCATGTTAATCACTTTAAAGATATAAGAATAATATAGAAATGGCTTGGTATTGCCTTCTTTGGAGATTTTTTAAAAAAATTCAGTCTAGCTTACAACCCTCTTGATTTACTGGTGCTTAGCTATTATTGTCAGCTATGGTGCTACTCATCTTAACAATGAGATCCTCATTTCTCAATTCCACTTTAGAGAAGAGAGCAGAAGGAATAGAAAAAAAAGAAAAGAAAAAAAGAGCAGACAAAAGTAGCAGGCATGCCTGGAAGAAGTCATCCATATCAATCAACTAGCAGAAAGTATCTTCTTTTGGCACAGTAGACCAGTGGCCTTCCCTTTTGGGAACCAGGGACCGGTTCCGTGGAGAAAGGATTTTCCGCGGACTGGAGGGAGTGTGGTTTTGCATCGTGTGGATAGGGCTTCGCTTGTTTGTGCGGCCTGGTTGCTGGCATGCTGTGGACCAGTGCCAGTCCATGGACCAGGGTTGGGAACCACTGCAGTAGACCATAAGAAAATAATGCAGGTGTGTTAGGTAGAATTATTTGCAATTATGTGCAATGGCATTCTATGACACTCTTAATTTTTTACTCACTAGACTCTTTTGTATTAACAAATTGCAAAGCTTCAGTATTGTAGCCCTCAAGCTAATGAGCCAGGCTTATGGCACCTGCAACTATATTTTTGAGAATCGCAATATAAGTGATCCCAGAACCACAGAAGAACTATGTCATTATCTACATTTTTTTAAAAAAACAAAATAGATCTTTCTGACTTTTTTTCTTACCATGCAAGTATTGTTAGTGCTCTATGTCCATGTTACATATACTGTGTTCATGCAAGCAAATATGAGCAATTTCTGCAATGTTCCTTTGCTTGTGCAAATAATACATCTGTAAAGCAATGCTGAATTTTAGGGAAAAATTGCCTTTGCTCCGAACCTTTCACCATAACAGCACTATTTGTATGCTGAGCACAGAGAAGGGCTGTACATGCAACCCAGAAGCAACTATGTTTGCTCTTGCCCTTCTCTTCTTCAATATTTACTATCACGATCCATATTCTGTTAATAAGTAATTATCTCTTTGTAAAGTATACTAGGGTAGTTGCTGACAGGGACAAAGGGGAAAAAAAAGAATGCCTCTCCTAACTTGTTTGCTTGTTTAATTTTGAAACTGCCATGGTAAAGTGATTATAAGGAATGCTTTATAGATGTGTATTTAACAGCTTTCTAGGTAGGTAGGTAGGTAGGTAGGTAGGTAGGTAGGTAGGTAGGTAGATAGAACAAAACCAAATATGAACCTTGAATTAGGATAGCAGAGAAATACCATGTGACTTTACATTTTATAGGTGCATTTTACATCTGCAACACTTATCCATTCCCAACTAAATTGCCAAAATCATTAATCAGAATTAGTCGAAGATTTGTCACAGCCAAAATGAAAATCTTTACCTCCAGTTACAACTAAGAAAATGTTAATCTGAAAATTTTATAATTGGAAAAAACTATACAGCTGAATAAAAACAAGGAAGGGACAAATTCAGGGGTGAAATGCTCCTGGTTCGGCCCGGTCCGGATGTACTGATAGCGCCGCCTGCTGGTGGTTCGGAGAACTAGTAGCGACGGCAGCGTGAGGCTCCGCCCACCCACCCAGATGCCGCCATTTTGTTGTTTTTTACCCTCTGCGCATGCGCAGAGGGTGAAAAAGCCCGTGCTTGAGCAGAGCGCGGGCAAAAAAGTGTTCTTCACAATACTTTTCATATTATAAAAAAGATGTGAATGGTAGCAAATGTATATTTTGCAGAAGTTTTTCTTTTCTTAAAAAAACATTAATCACAAAGTCATGGAATGAAATAATATATGAAAAACACATTACTATGTTTAAAATATAATACGTAATATAAAGCCATTGAATGGCTTCATGCCTCTATTTAGATATATCCCTGCATTCTCAAATAATGGAATGATATTTCTCCAATTACTGAATATTGATGAGAGGTAGTTCATTTTCTCGGCTTCAGATTGGTTTAGAGCAGTGTTTTTCAACCTTGGCAATGTTAAGACTTGTGGACTTAAATTCCAAAGGCTGCTGGCTGGGGGATTCTGGAAGTTGAAGTTCACATATCTTAACTTTGCCAAGGTTGAGAAACATTGAATTAGAGAAATTATTTAAGAATCTTCTTCCCTGAATACCCCTTACCAGATATTTTTCAAATGAATGTAATGGAAGCCATTACAAATATTTAATTCCTAAGAGTAACAAACAGGCCTGTCACCAGATTTAAGAAATTTTATTCTTATTGATTGTAATGATTTTACTATAAATATATTCTCTCTTTCTCTTTGCACTTCAATGCAATTACTCCTAAATTTTAGATATGAAACACAGTTACAGCAAACATCATATTAGAAGAAACATTTTCAGCTGTTCAACAGAAAGGAGCTGTACAATATAAGTGTACTTCGAATATATACTTCTAAGTACCATGGGGATCTTATAAAATTAATCAAGAACATTGTTTCAATTGACCAATCTGTACAATAATTTAATTAACCATTAATTATCCTAGCGTAATTATTCCTCTTAGATTGCTCTCATTCCAGACATTTATATGGAAGATCTTGATGGATTCTAACAATTAACAACAACAAGAAAGCAAAGCCTGTAGGCTTGAGGCTTTTTTTTATTTTTTTATGTGCAATAAGTACTAAACCCAAGCAGCAAAAACCTATTAAGTTATGCTCTTGCCTACAATTTTCAATCAGGTACTATATTGTTCAGGGAGGCTGAGTGACAGCATAAGCACTACACAAGGGTTGCAGTGTATTCATTTGTTTTGTTCAGGACAGGCGTGAGAGCATAAAGTATTCAACTTGAGGTCTTGATTTAGCAACGCAAGGAACACGCTGGGTTCAGAGAGGTGGTTGCCAGAGTTCCTTTGCTCTGTGAAGTGGCGATGATTCCCGCGGATTTACAACAGAGGCATGCAAAAAAAAAACCGCAAAGCCACCTTAGTATAATTGCACTTCTTACTTGGAGGCAGATCCGTCACTTTGGGAATGTGGAAACATTCACGAAGGTGTTTTAGCTCATCTTCTTCATCTAAGTGCAGAGCGACTTTCTTATCTACCGGACTGCACGCTAGTTGGAAAGCAATTGTTTCTATAATGCTTGCTGGTGAGACATGAGAAGGCAGATCCATTTTCAAGGAACACATTTCTCATTCTAAAGATGGAGAGACAAAGGGAGAGAGAAAGAAATCTCCATTTAGAGACTATGCCATGCATATGGGCTAGCATCTGATGTGAAGATTATAGTTATGTATGAGCAGCCAACTACAAGCTTTTAAAAATGAAAAGCTTGGCAGTGTGAGAGAAAAGTGAGAAATTCTCAATTCCAGCATTTTTTAAGGCAGCAGACTGCTGCAGCCCCGAAGCTATTAGTTTTAAATATAATCTTTCCCCCATAAAGCTCTATATCAGCAATTTCTCTGTTCTACCACTGCTTCAACAGCAGTAACAAATTCCATAGTGTCGTTCACACTTGCAGATTCGGAATGCTGCCGGCAGCATGATTGCTTCCACAATCTGTGCTCCTGAAAATAGCAGGTGTATCACCACATTTAAACTGACGTTTTTCAAGCCCAAGCCGCCTTTATGCTCCTTGGCATCTTCATTTACAGAAACTAAGAATATAGAAATGTATAGATTGGAAGGAATAACTAGAGAAGGGCAATCTCAGACTTCCAGAAACGACCCTTAAGAGAAGCTTCAATTTTGAGATCGGGCTCATCACAGGCTTTAGGAGGCATCGATGCTCCTTCCCGAACCGGGAGAATGGCTTTCCACTTGGAGACTGCTTCTAGATTTTGTGTTCATAAAAACAGAAAAAAAAAACCCCAAAACTTTGACTTTTGGTTTTGATGATCAGAATGTTGCTTAGAAACAGCTAGTATTGTTGGCTGGCGTAGTTGCAGTCTCAATGTTACTTTTTACTTTTAGTTTTTACTAATTAGTGCAGGGCGTCCTCGACTTACAATAGTTCGTTTACCGACTGTTCAAAGTTACAACGGCACCGAAAAAAGTGACCTATGTTTATGACAACTGCAGCATCCCCATGGTCAAGTGATCAAAATTCAGATGCTTGGCAACGAACTCATATTTATGACGGTTCCAGTATCCCAAGGTCACATGACCATCTTTTGCGACCTTCTGACAAACTAAGTCAATGGGGGAAACCAGATTCACTTAACAACCATTTTACTAACTTAACAACTGTAGTGATTCACTTAACTGTGGCAAGAAAGGTCGTAAAATGGGGCAAAACTCACTTAACAAATGCCTCACTTAGCAACAGAAATTTTGGGCTATTATGATTGTAAGTCAAGGACTACCTGTAGTGTAGCTGCAACCTCAATTTTACTTTTTACTAACTACTAGTGATTTACCTAATCACTAAAGTAAAAAAGTTGAGATTGCAACTACATTAAAAAAAAGTTGAAAATCACTGTTTTTTATTTCTTTCCTTTAACTCACACTTCTTTCCCTACTTTTCCCCATTTTCTTATTATCTTTATTTCTGTTTGTATGTTATATTAACATAAATTTTAATAAAAAAAATATAAAATCAAACAAAACAAGAGAACGGCAACCTAACTAGCAGTTTATGATATTTCTTCTCCAGAATGAATGAAACCAATCTTGAGTGTTATGCCTCTATTCGCTATGTCTCCCTGGCCTACGCACTGCACTGCCTGTCTTCGAAATTTGTTCCGCATGGTCCAAAAACAGAACCATGTCCTACATTAAGCTAACATTCGCTACCTACTGTACTTGCTAATCTATGATGGGAAGTAACAGCTTAATGCAAAAAGTAGCAGTAATGTTCTGTTTAAGGTATATACTTAATGCTTCTTGGGTCAAGTATTGCGATCACTAATTGCACTTCCAGCAAAATATTTACTGTTTCAACATTTAGCTTCATTGATAAGACTTTCTGCATTTCTCTACCTCTCTAATCTTTTGATTCACTTTGCCCTTTTAGCAGAATTCTGGCAACTGGAGGATTTTAAATGGAGCAAAATATTATGCCTTCATAGCATATTCAGTACCTTTCTCTCATGCTTTCTACTCATAACAAAAATCAAGCAAAATCTACGTATTAATCTGAAAATCTACTGTTAACTATAACCATAGTGACCGTGATAAATATCAAACCTGAGATGTTGCCAAAATGCTTGATAAAAGAAGATGGTGACAACATAATGGCTTTCAGGTTTTTTTTTTTAAGTATATATAAGTAACAAACTAGTAATCAGCTAATCTGTGTTTTATTTGTGGTTGTAGTTGATTGGCTATTGACATTTACCATGAACTTTATGAAAGAATTCATTTCTTTTAAGTTCAACATGCAAATCACTGAATATTAATTACATCAAGGATAACTTATGGCTTACATATTAATTGCTAAAATCTTTTCAACTTCAAGGATAATAGGACCCATGTTTTACTAAGTTCTGTGTTTTTTAAACTTAATGGTGTGCTGAGAAAAATGTTTCCAACCAAATGGCACCAACAAATTGAGCATTCAGCCATGCTTTAACAATTATCCTTTCTCTTTTGGGAAAGAACAAGGAGAAAAGTTGAGGAAAGTGAGAATTGGGAATGTCAGAAGAAGAGGAAGACCTGAAGATTAATTTGGAATGTGCCCATGCAGTACTGTAAATATATATATCAGAAAAGCCAATACCACAATAAACCAGCATGATAATTTCTTAGTACAGTACAATAATCAATAGAAACATTTCCTAATATTAATATAATTTTAGTACACAACAGTGGTAAATAACGAAAGAAAACCCCCTCCAGGGCTCCGTTTTCGGCCACAACGGCCTCCTGTGCGGCCTACCCAAGCTCCGTTTTCGCTGGCAGAGGGCTGCAGGAGGCCGGCGCGGCCGAAAACAGAGCCTCGATGAGTGACATCGAGCTGGCCATGCCCACCCCAGCCATGCCCATCCCTGGCCCCCCAGGTCAAACACAACCCTGATGCAGCCCTCAATGAAATCAAGTTTAACACCCCTGCTCTAGACATAAAGACATTTGATTCCAGAAAATCTAATAGACCATAGTTGCATTATCAAGCTGAGTATACAGGAACATGAACTATATTTAAGTTATTCTAATAACTGGATGTTCCTATATGTACGACCCAGAAGGCCAGTTATTTACCAGTAATTTAAACTGATTAATTACCGAAAACTCCCACCAATGTAGGGAATGACAAAAAAGAGAGATAAGGATAAACTAGGAGAGATACAGAACCACACTAACTACAACATTTGGGCATGAACAGGAGAAAGAGAGGAAAATTAGGAAGGCATGCTCAACTACTGCAGCCATCTAGGTGGGACATCATCAAAGTGAGGACTAACTGCTTTGATATTTCCAAATTAAGAGATGAACAGATACTCTTAAATATGTGAAAGACAAAAGAAATCCACATTATTGTAGCTTTACTCATCAAAAGTTCTAAAGTAAGTTTCTCATAAGTAAAAACTGCAAAATTGCATACCGCACAAAATACTTGCAACTGATAGTGCTAAAGAGCAAAGAAATGAAGGAAGGTAAAAGAGAGAAAGGGAAGAAACATGAAAAAAATTCCAAGCTCAGTCTTTGAACCCAATAAAATGGAATTGCAAGTTTGCTATTTAAAAAAGTGAAGACTCTGTTGTGTCATTCAAGACAAAGGCAAAATAAACCTGAATAGCAACATAGATTTGAAAATGAAAGAAATAAAAAAAAACCAACAACGTGTGCAAGTAAACAAGAGTAGATTTAATACTAGACTCTGAGCAACAACAGAACCTGCCAGAGTCAATTTGTAGGAGAGATGAGTGGCATAAAAATTAAATAAACAAATAAATATAAACAATCCAACAAATAACTGAAAGAGCTGAGAGTACATAGAGACTCTTCCACTTCATTGAAAATGAGTAATAAGAAATATAGATTAAAACCAATGAGGAACCTTATCACAGATAGCTAATTAACTCTGACAATACATGACTTTTATGATCAAGAGTGTCAAATGCTGTAGACAAATTTAGCAGCGGTTATTTTTCTTAGTCACCAGCAAAATTACTGGCCTGTAGCAAAGCCATGAAGACCTAGATTTTCCACTAGGCACTAGAGATAGGATGGATGATCTGGAATAGATATATCTAATGGTTTCACATTTTTTATTGAATCTCAAAGTAGTTTTAGTTGATTTTTTTTCTTTTCATGAATGTCTCAGAATGTATGTTCACCATACAGTTTCTCAGATAGATGGGCAGCCAAAAAAAATGTCTAAAGAAATAAACAAATGTGGACAACCAGAATTAATGTCAGCTCATTAAATTACCCATGTAAAATGTAATTAAAATTATTTGCTGACAAATACAAAAAAAAAAGAGATACTAGGTGATAACTAGAACAAACTGAACCAACCAAATTGTGTTTGGTTGCTTATTCAGATGATTGTGAAGATAAGCATGTTTCACAAAAACTGTAAAAATACCTGCCATCAAATAATTAATCAATTAATCAATGTAGTCAAAGAACATCAGAAAAGGAAGAATAGATATACAGAAGAGAAAGAATCTGAAGGACACAAGATTCTGAAAATAGTTTAATTATGATTTATTTAGTCACTGGAGGAGGAAGCTCAGATTATTGGGAATGGCACACAAACTTACCATAAGAGGGGAAATAATAAAATGTATCAGTTTGGGTCAAAAAGGAGAATGTGCCATCAGAGTATTGATGACACTACTTTGATAGCGGATATGCAAGCTTCTGTAAGGAAATTTAAGGAACACCATTAAAATATGGGTTTAAGATTAAGTGTAAAGAAAACCAAAATAATGACAACAGGCATAGAAACATCTGAATCGACAATGAAGATCAATCATCACTGAATTAAATAAAGTGCAAATGGGCTACTTAAGTATACTGTATATGGTTAAATAAGAAGAAACAGGGTCAAGAATGAATGAATTCACAGTGAAAATGGTTTATATACAAAAATAAGTGACCATCAATAAAGCAATATATTGAGATGGTTTGATCACATAGAGAGAATGAAAAACAAATTGCAAAACAAAAACTTCAAAGAGTGGGTCAAAAGGAAAAGAAAGGATAAAAAAAGTTGCAGTTGCATGGATTGGCTGCGATTCTCAGAAAGAGAAGTTTAAAGAACCAAAAGCAAAGTATAAAGAGATATGTGGATAGTTTGTGAAGATTAAATTACAGGTAGGCCTCAATTGAGCCCAAAATTTCTGTTGCTAAGTGAGACAGTTAAGTAAGTTTTGCCCCATTTTACGACCTTTCTTGCCACAATTGTTAAGTGAATCACTGCAGTTGTTAAGTTAGTTAACATGGTTGTAAGGTGCATCAGGCTTCCTCATTGATTTTGCTTCTCAGAAGGTTGCACAAAGTGATCACATGACTCCAGGATGCTGCAACTGTCATAAATACATGCCAGTTGCCAAGCATCCGAGTTATGATCATGCAGCACATGCGGATGCTGCAACAGTCATAAGTGTGAAAAAGAAGTCTCTTTTGACTTCGAAAAATTGTAAGTTGAGGACTACTTGTAAATGGAGAGAGGAGTACTGAATGGTATTGGTATAAAGTTGTTTTAGCTAAACTTCCTTTTCTTTATCTTACACCTTTGAATTTTTGGGCTGTCTATTTCTTTTTCTGTACTCTGCATAACTCTACTAATCTTAGAAGGGAACATCCTGATGGATATATATGTAAAAACTCTGAAATAATTTGTTGCAAATCGCATTTAAATGACCAAATGATTGAGTACTGAATTTTTCCCCCCCAAACTGTCATTATGTAGAACCACAGTCTCATTTCATTTGCTATCAGTATTGCATTTTATACAACTGAACAGTGAATTTCATTACATCTAAATTTGTAGTTATATTCATTTCTGAAATACAGTGTTAAAAGCACAAATCTTGCAGTTATGAGGGCTGAAATGGAAACTACTGAATAAAATGTACCCGTACAAAATAAAGTATCTAATGTAAAGATCAATCCAATTTTAATACACACCTATTAAGAGGTTGTTTTTTTTTCCAAAAGAAAAAATAGAGAATTGAAGAACTTTTAACGTCTTACTTTGATTTGAACAAAATAAATATTTAATTCACTACATTCAGCAGTATTTTATGCTTTACTAGAATGGTAATAACAAAATATTACAGGAAATTAGCTTTTAAAGAATTATCAAGTTTGTCCAATGAGTTTTATATCTTCTTGCTATTCTCAGATCAAGATGCAAACATTACAAATTGTGTCTCTAAATTTTACTCAGCCGCTTGTGACATTGCCAAATAAACAGTTCTTATGGATAAATAATTATAAACAAAATTTAGGCAACTTGCACTAAAGGGAAAGGGATAAGTAAAATACTACTGTATATGATTATCAAGTAATAGAATAACAGGCTGACAAAATTGGTAGGGACCTTGGAGGTCTTCTAATCCAACCCTCTACTCAGGGAGGAAACGCTATACCAGTGATGGTGAACCTTGTTTTGCTCGGGTGCCAAAAGGGCGCGTACCCATAATGCAATGCCCTCCCCTCCGCGCATGCACGCACAACCCCCCGCTCTGCCCCCCCGCGCATGCGTGCAGGCCTCACTGAAGCCTCCAGACTTCCGGTAGGCCCGTTGGGCCATTTTTCACCCTCCCCAGGCTTCAGAAAAGCCTCCTGAAGCCTGGGGAGGGCAAAAAACAGCCCAACTGGCCTACTGGAAGTTTGGTTCTGAACTTCCAGTAGGCCCGTTGGGTCCATTTTTCGCCCTCCACAGGGTCCGGAGGCTTTCCTGAAGCCTGGGGAGGGCAAAAACGGCCTCCCCCGCCTTCCAGAAGGCCGAAAATCAGCTGGCCAGTACGCACATGCGCGCTGGAGCTGACATAGGGCAATGCCTCACGTGCCCTCAGATATGTCTCCGCGTGCCACCTGTGGCACACGTGCCATAGGTTCGCCATCACGGTGCTATACCATTTCAAACAAATGGTACAAAAGTAATAATGATTGCAATATGATTTTTTTTACTACTTTCTTTTCAATTTCCACTTAATTTTCTTACATCTGAACACACGATTGTAAACCTGATGCATTTTTATTTTGCTTTTTTTGTAAATGAATGGACTTAAATCTTATTGACCAACATTAAGGTCTCTCCTGTTCCTCCCCAATTAATAATCTCTCTAACAACGATTCAAATTTCTTGTCAAATATAAAGCATTTTTTTTCCTAATCATTGATTCATCAAGTATTGTTAATTTAACTAAAAACAATTGTGCATACAGTATGTCACAGAAGTGAGTACACCCTCTCACATTTTGTAAATGTATATCTTTTCATGTGACAACACTGAAGAAATGACACTTGGCTATAATGTAAAGTAGTGAGTATACAGCTTGTATAACAGTGTAAATGTGCTGTCCTCTCAAAATAACGCAACACACAGCCATTAATATCTAAACTGTCGGTAACAAAAGTGAGTACACCCCTAAGTGATAATGGCCAAATGGTGCCCAAGTATTTGTTTTCCCTCCCTGGTGTCATGTGACACGTTAGTGGTACAAGGTCTCAGGTGTGAAGAGGGAGCAGGTGTGTTAAATTTGGTGTTATCGCTCTCACTCTCTCATACTGGTCACTGGAAGTTCAACATGGCACCTCATGGCAATGAACTCTCT
>QLTV01002850.1:1502678-1515137 GCA_003457575.1 Thermophis baileyi | reverse complement strand
CATTCTCCATAGTCAGTTCACCTGACAGCCTGGTCATCCTCCGGCCAGAGAGCAAAACCAGGAATTATGTTTACAGGGAGGTCCTGAGCAATTCATCTGAGGGACGAATTTAAACTCTATGCTATGCAAATAATGTCTTCATCTGTAACAGAAACTTAGCTTACCATCTGTAACGAAATAATAGTTCCCTTTTTAACTACTCATTAATTTTCAAGCTTTAAGTGTCAATTTATCAAGCCCCATCACATAGTTTCGTAGTGAAGCACGGGTATCAGCTAGTACTTAAATATTTACAAAATGTGAGGGGGTGTACTCACTTCTGTGACATACTGTATGTCCCTGTGAAACCAAGATGCCAGTGCACTAAATCATATAAGCATGGCTCAGGAAGATTGACATTGCTTATTGAAGAGTTATGTGGGACAAAGCATGTTATATTAATTTTGCTTTTCAACTGTAGGTTTTGCTTCTCCTCACCCTGCAGCCTTATTTCTAAGAAAGGATTTTTTTCCTCTTACCTTAACTTGCAGGAATTGCTGTTTCTGATTCATTCTTTCACTCCCTTATTATTGAAGTCCAGCTTATCCTTCCCCTTTTATGACGTCTTCTGTTTGTTATTTCATCATTTGTACTCTGATCTTCCTCCCCCAACTTTTTATTGCCTTAGTTTTTCACTAGCTTGCTTAATTTTTGTGTATGTGCCTGTCAAGATACATCAGACTGGGAAATCAATGCCATGTAAACCAGTACTACTTTTAGTACCGTACTTTTATAGGTTTTTAATAGTAATTTTGCAAGTCTCACTGTGCCTCCTTCCTTTCATTTTCATGTTAGTTAGGGAAGGCTTGTTCAGATGTTTTACTTTATTTATTGAACTTCATGCAGGTAGTCCTCGACTTATGACCACAATTGAGGCCAAAATTTCTGTTGCTAAGCAAGTTAGTTGTTAAATGGGCTTTGCCCCATTTTACGACCTTTCTTGCTTATCTATTAAATGAAACACTGCAGCTGTTAAGTTAGTAACATGGTTGTAAAGTGAATTTAGCTTCCCCATAGGCCTTGCTTGTCTGAAGGTCGCAAAAGGGGATCACATGACCTGAGTCACTGCAACGGTCAGAAATACATGCCAGTTGCCAAGCGTCCAAATTTTGATCATGTGACCATGGGGATGCTGCAACAGTCATTAAGTGTGAAAAATGGTCATAAGTCCCTTTATTCAGTGTCGTTACTTCAAACGGTCATTAAATGAAAAGTTGTAAGTTGAGAACCACGTGCAATTCCACCCACCTTGCCTAGACGTGACTCAAGGTGGCTTATAATTAATACAAGCAACAATGTGAAACTTTAAAACATTTAATCAATCAACAAAGTGATTTAAAAATTAACGAAGATGAGAAGGAAAGGAGCAAGATGCACAAGGGGAGGAGGTAGGGTCTTAGTTTCAGGGGTCTCCAAATTTGGCAGCTTTAAGACTTGTGGACTCCAATTCCCAGAATTCCTCAGTCAGCGAGTTGGAGTCCACAAGTCTTTAAGTTGCCAAGTTTGGAGACCCCTGTATTGGTCTATTTACCCTCTCCAGAATGACACACCCCATTGGGGCCCCAGGCCAATTGGCAGAGCCAGGTCTTCAGGCCCTTTCAGAGAAGGCCAAGAGAGAGGAATGGATCTCACCCGGAGGAGGGCATGCTTGTCCTGGCTTGAAAACCCCCCTTTTATCCCTCAAGGCCTGTCCCTCTGTTCTCTACATTTCCAAAGGTTCTGGAATCTAGAACATTTGTTGGTCATCTTCTTTCTATTTACAAAGCACCACAGAAGTCTATCTTTAATATAACAATTGCTTTTTCTCTCACTTTTGGGGTTGGGGAGGAGAAGCTAATGTTTTCACCCACTTACTGACCTCATTCAACTGTATCTTCCCTATGCACTGTTTTTTAATGTCATACTATTTTTTGTCATCTTCTGTTTTCCATATTCCACACATTTACAGCATTACTCCATTTTTAACACAACAGATGCAGTCTAAATTAAACAAGCCAAGAAACAAAATATTTCATATATTCTATAAGTATGTGTGGGAGAGAAGGGAAGGGCGTTTAGGTTTAAATGTTTCTAAGCTGCCTTTAAGGGCAAAAATCCCCTCAAAGGATCTGTCGTTCTATATAGAAATGCTGTTTTAGAAATAGGAAATAATTAAGTGGGAATGATATGACATTTGTCATACGGTTAATAAATGGTGACCTACATCACACTTGCAAATGACCCTATATATTTTTAAAAAAGGCTTGATGGGTTCTACAATAAATATCCAGAGCCCAGACAGGTGAGAACTGCATATTCATGAAAGCCATTGTCTAAAGACACAGAGCTGTGCTTTCTAATATTTAAAAAAGAAGGGTGTTTCTCATGCATAGCTGCTCAGAAGTAAGATGCTAATCTGGAGAGGACTAACATTTCCTAGCTACACATTTAAATAACCTTTTTGACAGGATGAAGTGCCTGGCTGGAAGAAAGTGTTTGGATCTCTGCCAAGGTCATGGATATAAGGAAGCCAAGTGACTCAGCACAAGATCAAGAGCAAACAGGCAGGCAGGCAGAAAAGGGGGAAATGGTAGAATGCACTTGTAAAAAAAATATAAAAAGAGCCAGAACGAGGTGGCTGGGTATCTCAGATGTGTAGGACATGCTATTGAAGAGGACCTCACCTGGCTAACCTCCACTTTGAGAGAAATGGTGGTTTCAAGATTGGATGGATGGATGGGAAGAGAGAGATGGAATGGAATGGAATGGAACTGATGGAGTAGGATCTATCAAGATTCTAACCCTAGGACAGTGATGGCGAACCTTTTTTTGCTCGGGTGCCCACACCCATAATGCAATGCCCTCCCCCCGCACATGCGCGCACAACCCCCCCTCCCACGATGCCCCCACCCCCCACGCATGCGCACAGGGCTCACTGAAGCCTCTGGAGCCTGTGGATGGCGAAAAACGGATTCCAGCTGATTTTCGGCCTTCCGGAGGGTGGGGGGGAGGTTGTTTTTGCCTTCCCCAAGCTTCAGGAAAGCCTCCGGAGCCTGTGGATGGCGAAAAACAGACCCAATGGCGAAGTTTCCAAACTTCCGGTTGAGCCAATGGGTCCGTTTTTTGCCATGCACAGGCTCCGGAGGCTTTCCTGAAGCCTGGGGAAGGCAAAAATGATCTCCCCCCGCCCTCCGGAAGGCCGAAAATCAGCTGGCCAGCGTGCACATGCACGCTGGAGCTGACACAGGGCAACGCCTCGCGTGCCCTCAGATATGGCTCGCGTGCCATAGATTCGCCATCCCGGCCCTAGGACAAGGAAGGAAATCCTGGACCATTTGTGAAAATGTGGAAGAATAGGATAGGGATAGGGATCATGGTAGGGAGAGGGAAAGGGGGAGGGATAGGGATAGGGATAGGGATAGGGATAGGGATAGGGATGGAATGGAATGGAATGGAATGGAATGGAATGGAATGGAATGGAATGGAATGGAATGGAATGGAATGGAATAGAATAGAATAGAATGGAATAGAATAGAATAGAATAGAATAGAATAGAATAGAATAGAATAGAATAGAATAGAATAGAATAGAATTCAATTCAATTCAATTCAATTCAATTCAATTCAATCTTTATTGGCCAAGTGTGATTGGACACACAAGGAGTTTGTCTTTGGTGCATAAGCTCTCAGTGTACATAAAAGATATAAGTGATAAATCATGATCATAGTCATCATAAATACATTCATCATGAATCATAAGATACAACACTTAGTGATAGTCATAGGATACTAAAAAAGCAATCAACATAAATCATACTAGCAAACTAAATAAAACAGTATAAATCGTAAATAGCAATAGCAATAGCACTTAGACTTATATACCGCTTTACAGTGCTTTACAGCACTCTCTAAGCGGTTCACAGAGTCAGCATATTGCCCCCAACAATCTGGGTCCTCATTTTACCCACCTCGGAAGGATGGAAGGCTGAGTCAACCTTGAGCCGGTGAGATTTGAACCGCTGAACTGCTGAACAGTCAGCTGAAGTAGCCTGCAGTACTGCACTCTAACCACTGCGCCACCTCGGCTCAAAGATGCAAGCAACCAAGTTATAGTCATATGTAGAAAAGGAAATAGGTAATAGGAAGGATGAGAAGAATAGTAATACAATCTTAGTAAATAGTTTGACAGTGTTGTGGGAATTAGTTGTTTAGCAGAGTGATGGCATGGGGGAAAAACTGTCCTTGTGTCTAGTTGTTCTGGTGTGCAATGCCCTATAACAGTGGTTCTCAACCTTCCTAATGCCGCGACCCCTGCCCCGCCACCGCGACCCCCGCCCCGTCCACTCCCCACGCGCGATGAGGTGACAAAGGAGGCGTGGCACCAAGATGGTGGGCTAACGCACGCTTAGGCGACCCCTGTGAAAGGGTCGTTCAACCCCCAAAGGGGTCGCAACCCACAGGTTGAGAACCGCTGCCCTATAACGTCCGTTTTGAGGGTAGAAGTTGAAACAATTTATGGGCTGTAGCCCATCTATGGGCCAACACAGATGGGCTATGTTGGGTAAGGAGATTCAGATACTGGACAGTGGAACTTAAGAGCATATGTTATTAGATCCCACTATTTTATTAAAATTAATTAACTTAGTGTGCAGAATAAAATTCCTCATTTGTTTAAGTACTGGCAAAGTTAGCTAATCAGCAAGCAGTCAGTTATGCAAGTAAATAATTTTTGCAATATGATGCCTGCATCTGGAATAACAGGCTGTGGCTCACTGGATTGAGAAACAGATATGTTACTGAGAATAATTTCTGCTTCCTAACTGACCTATTATTAAAATATAGAATTAAAAGTGGCATATTCAGTGCACATAACTATCCCATTTCAATTTGTTTCATAAACTAAATTACGTTCCTCTAGGCAAACAATTGGAGAGATATAAGCACAGAGGATAACAGATTTACAGATTTCTGATAACTGTAGTAAATCAATATATTCAGTTGCAATTAGGTTTGCAATTAATACTCACTGAGGACAAGTGATTGGCTTCATCAAACTGGTATCAATGTGTAGGCTGCTTTTTCCTTATTCTTATTTACAAGATTACACAGCACATTTCTACACAGAAATATGTAAATAAATAAAAATAAGTGAAACCTCACTGTGCTGCTGAAAAAGCATAGAATTACCTTTAGTTGTTCTACTTTGGAAGTGGTGCTTTCCAGGGATGGGCTTCAAAAATTTTAGCAACGGGTTCTCTGCCTGGTTGCTGGGTGGGCGTGGCCATGGTGGGCATGGCCTAGTCGGCCTCCTGCACCATGGCGGGGGGGCGCTTTCGCCCTCCCCAGGCTCCGGAACTTCCAGGAGGCCCGTTTTTCGCCCTCCCCGGGCTCTGGAGGCATTCTTCGAGTCTCTGGGAGGGCAAAAATGGCCTCCCCCAGGCTCCGGAGGCCCTCCGGAAGCCGGAAATGGGCCCATTTCCGGAGCCTCCGGGAGGCCCATTTTTCGCCCTCCCTGAGCCTCCGCACGGGCCCTGCACTTACCTAGCATCCAAAACGGGCCGCGTGGAGACTCCTGGGAGGGGCGGGGTGGGAGGAGCAGGGCCAGTCAGGAGTGGGATTTGGGGGTTCACTGAACTGCACAGAATCTTTGCTAGAGGATCGCCCAAACCAGGGCGAACCTGGAGCAGCCCACCCCTGGTGCTTTCCTTCTCCTCCCAATATAAAAAGTTCCAAGCTGGTAAGAGTACCTTGGGGACAGTGCAGCCAGAAATAACAATCTGCAATACCCCTCTGCATCCAATCATTGGGGACCAAATGCCCATGACACTTTCTCAATTAATTAATTAATTTGTTTGCCACCCATCTCACCATGATTTTGACTTTGGCTTTGACTATGATAAGAGATCAGACTCCTGGGTCAAACTTTCTTATGTCTGGAATACTGAATTCCTAAGAGACCAATAAATTTATTAGCCAAAAATCCTTCTACAAGTAATCCTTGATTTATGACAATTACGTCCAAACTTTCTGTTGCTAAGCGAGACATTTGACCTTTTTATGACCATTTTATGACCTTTCTTGCCACAGTTGTTAAGTGAATCACTGCAGTTGTTCAAGTAGTAACATGGTTCTTAAGTGAATTTGGCTTTCCCATTGACTTTCTATGTCAGAAAATTACAAAAGGGGATCACATGACCCAGGGACGCTGCAACCGTCATAAATACAGGCCAGCTGCCAAGCTTCTGAATTTTGATCACGTGACCAAGGGGATGCTGCAATGGTCGTAAGTGTGAAAACGGTCATAAAGTCACTTTTTTCAGTGCTGTTGTAACTTTGAGCAATCATTAAACAAGCAGTTGTAAGTCGAGGACTACCTGTATTTACAACAGATGTTGTACAACAGCTTGAATGCTAGGGGGGCTCTACAGCAGGGAAACTGCATAGGTGGACATACATGCACACATATATGATGTTGGGGGTAGGAGAGAGAAGCAGCTTTTTGCTTGACCCAAAACAATTTGGGGTAGGAAACTAGCTTCAGGAAAGAAAGATCCAGAGGCACAAAAATCCCGGTTCGGTTTTCTTTACTTTGCATTTCAAATCAGGTCCTTCAATCTCTCTGGCAGACTTTGCAGCTGTGAGTTATTTGATATAGGCTTATTGATCTTCCAATTTCCCTGAAAGATCAACAGTCTTATCATGTAGAAGCATGCACAAATTAAGGCTAAATAAATAATAAAAATTAAAACTTGAATCTCTGACCCCATCACAATAGTCAGGAGTGCAATTGGTGTTTAGTTTTTCTGCCAAGAGGTGACACTAGGTAGGATGGGAAAGAATAGCAGGGATTCCACCAATTTTTGTCACAAAATTATGATTAAAAAAATTTGGGAGGGGGGCAAAACTGCCTGGACTCAATGCTAAGGCATGGCAAAGGGAAGCTTTGGGGTACAATTTTATGTCAATATACTTTTGTGCCAAATAAAGGCTGGTAGGAAAGGCCATTAATCAGGACATGAGGAAGATCCCCATGAGGAAATAAAAGTATCCATGGAAATTCAGAGTATGAAGAACCACTTCCAGTTTTGCTCACATAATTCTAAATTATAGGAAATGGTAGTGTGGTAGAAGCTTCATGGTCAAAAATGAATAAGTAAAGTAACTGTAAAGTAAAAAAGAAAGCAATGATTAGCAATCTCATAATTCTCCACCTAGAAGCATCCCCAGCCATAAAATTCAACTCAAACAGTCCTGTTGATATTAAACTGAATTCTTTCACTTTTTCTGAATTTTGGTAAATGGTGTAATATAAACAGAGATTTCAAAAGGGGGAATACCAATTTAACAAAGGTTGTGCAGATGCCAATAGGTTGAGATATGGATGATCTGAGGTAGATTGGCAAGGGTTTCTAATTTCCATTTCTCAAAAAAAAAAAAAAAAAAAAGAGGAACGCCCCCCCCCCCACTCACAAAAAAAAAAAAAAAAAAAAAAAAAAAAAAAAAAGAGGAACGTGACCCTCTCTGCTTACTAGAATCAGAATAAGCAAGCTTTTCAGAAAAAGGCTGCACCTGCTACTACATCTGGATTTTGGAAGTTGGCCTACTGAATGCATGCACACAACCACAAACAAATCTCTCACACAAGTAGACAACTAATCTCATTTTATACACATAGAGCTAATTCCACCCCCCTCATTCAAGTGCCCATTCATTTTTAAACACCCAGACACATGGTTACATGACTTCCCTTGGTCATATTTAATAATATCCCTCATTCCCACAAATACACATTCACATTTTCCTACATTAGGTCATTCCACAAACTGAACTATGCAATAAATAATTTTGCTCGGTTTTAGTTTTGGTGTGCACTGTCAATCCAAGCCACTGTGCCCCGCCTAATAAACATGACTTAGATGCATGATTGTGCACCAAGTGGCATCGCATGACATATAAGGGCCATAAGCTATATTTACAAAACATGGAATACTTTAGTATGTAATAGCAACCCAGCCACTCGCAAGTAGGACATACTATTTTGGTATGAAAAGTGGAAGAATAGTGTATACTATTTTGAGTTTCTGGTCTAAATGATTTTTTTTTAAAGTATGAATTACAGTTTCTGGTACTTACACTTATTTACACTGCAGTTAGGAGTTTGGAATGAAGTCTGGAGAGATTAAGCCAGAGAAAGGAGGCGTTGCATGCAAAACGTGTGAACTAAACTCTCAACACCGCCCCCCCCGCGTCTACACCGCAATTTAGAGGAAGAGGTAGCAAAAAAAGGATAGGTGCGTAGGAATAAATAAGAAAAAAACCCCAACCTTGAAAAATCAAGCTTGAAAAAAAGCTCGTTTTGCCTGGTTCAAAAAAATGCCAGGTTTAAACATGCAATTCAGTGACGTGACAAAAAAAAAAGTTCTAAAGTCATAAAGTGGGCTGTACCACTTCAAAATAGGGCGAAACTGTAACATCCTTTACTTCTTCTCCGCGATATGAAAAACTCCATTTGGGAAATCAGCACGAAAAGAAGCAGAGGGCTTGGATTCAAACTCTTCTGTCTCCCCGGATCTGCTGCTTTTCCTACTTGCAGATTTAAAAAAGTTATTTAGAGAAGCAATTGAGAAAGCGGACCCTTATCTACCTTCTGAAATGGAACAGTCCATTTTGCTTACCGGAGGTCTTCTATCATGTTCGCGTAACTCTGTAAACAAGCAGGAGCAGAAGTTAGTAAAGGCTACTGCATCTCTACACAACGCGTATGTCTGAGCTGCAGTTACAGAAGCAAGTTTAAACTCCTGAGTTATTAACATTTTGAATTAAAGTTGCAATGGTTTTGAAAACTACTCTTTTGTTAGCTTTGATTAGTTGGAAACCAATGGAATATTATGAAAAGAGACCATGGAGAGACTCAGTAAGTTCCCATTAAAATTCCATTGGCCCAATTTCCGCCTCTGCTTAAAACTGCCTCCCAGTCCCAGGGTCGTTGTGAACTTAAATTGGAAGTTTAATTTAAGTTCAATTTAATTCAACTTGTGCCCTGAAAGAAAAGATGGGCTGTTGACAGAACAAACAGATTTCTTGAACTCATACAAGAGGAGCTTTGTAGGTTATAGTAACTGCAGAAACCTCATAAATTGCATACAGTTGGGTGCCCGGCTAGTTTACATTTGTCTTATGTAGAACGTTAGCACCCAACCTTCTAGAAGAATGAAATATTCTAGGAAATATTAAAAAGGCTGAATATTATATTTTCCCTAAAGGAGAAACATGTTTCTAAAGACATAAACTCAGAGCCTCAGCTCCCTGCCCCCCAGCAGGTATTTTGGTGCCAACCTATCTACAAGACAAAAGGCTGGGCCAGCTTATCTATAAAACAAAAGACCTTCACCCTCAGGACATAATAGGATTAGCCCTCTACCCATCTCACCACATGGCATCTGGGAAGATTGCATCACCCAGCAAGGTTCAACCAAGCCTGGGACTCAAGACAAAGTTACAAAGTTACCCCTGCATGGCCCCATGGGAGTCTGACAACCAATCAGAATACATGCCCTTGCCACAGGAACA
Source organism: Thermophis baileyi (assembly GCA_003457575.1). Lineage (NCBI taxonomy): Eukaryota > Metazoa > Chordata > Lepidosauria > Squamata > Dipsadidae > Thermophis > Thermophis baileyi. Next base: position 1,505,550 of record QLTV01002850.1, on the reverse strand, counting down.
GGAAGCAAGTTCAAAGCCCAAGAGAAGGTATAAATCTCTCTCTCTCACACACCCATGTGCTCAATTGCCCAGGACCTCTAACCATGTGGTCCTGTCCACCATTAAACCATCTTTTCAAACAGCCTCCATGTTTCCAGTTTCTTTCTTCCCACTTAGAACTGAACCCAGATGGACATTTCTTCCACTACTTACAAAGGAGAAGGAAGGACACAGAAACAATTTTCTATCAAATCCAAAGAACAGCTATCCTGCGTGAAACTAAACTACATTTTCATTTTCTTCATTTTGAAACAGTATAGGTAGTCCTCACTTTATGACCACAACTGAGGCCAACATTTCTGTTGCGAGGCAAGACAATTGTTAAGGGAGGTTTGCCCTATTTTATGACCTTTCTTGCCACAATTGTTTTGTGAATCACTGCAGTTGTGAAATTAGTAACAGTTATTAAAGAGAATCTAGCTTCCCCATTGACGTCGTCAAAAGGTCACAAAAGGTAATCACATGACCCTGGGACACTGCCACCGTCATAAATAAAGGCCAGTTGCCAAGTGTCCAGATTTTGATCATGTGACCACGGGGATGCTGCAAAAGTCATAAGTGTTAAATGTGACATGATCACATTTTTCAGGGGCATTGTATGGTTGTGAGTCCAGGACTTCCTGCATTGTTCTTGATAGGCTATGCAAGCATTTCACCCACACTTTGCCCACATTCTGAATGCTTACGAGATTGGACCAGAACATTCAGAATTGGCAGCCCACTGATCAGTAGAAGCCAGAAGAGTTTTAGTCCAACATACAGGCAAGAAAATCATTTAGACAGAAGCTAGTTGTATTTAAGATATTCATGAACTGGGAGAGCCAATGGTAACAAGGTCAGCCAATGAATAGGCATAGCAACTAAGTCAGTCAATGGGAGCTAAACATATCTGAGTCTGTGCAGAGAATCGAAACTGAAGCTGAACTCTGAACTGAAAGCTTGTCTGCTGCTGGAAATGAAACTGCTTGTACCGGTAACTGTTGCTACATTGAAGAAATAATCTACTTGTGATATTGTATATATATTATTATGTTTATAAAGAAGTTAATGAATCCAGCTGAATCAGTTATCTCTGTGTGCTTCTGGTTTTGATTTATGCAACAAACTCTGATAGTATTGTGGATCAGTTGCTTTGCATTTGTTGTCCTTCGTATTTCTGGACACTTGTCTGAAGTATCCAGATGGCCAGTTCTGAATTTTAACCCCATTTCAAAACACATTTAGCATATTAGAATTCCTGGTTTGTTGATAGTTCTGCCTTTTCTTTGTAACTGTGATCTTTTTTATAACACGGAAAGCACTCTTAAAAAACATCACAACTGCCTCACTCATTCTGATGCTGAACAATTTTATCAAATATTAGTATTCACATACTATTTTTTCCCCTCTGGAAAATCCCACCCACCCCCATAACAGTGGCGCAAATTAAATTGTTGGTAAATGCACATATGCTTTAACTGGTATTCCTAAAGGAGAGTAGAAGAAAGAAACAATGTTAGAATGAAACATATGGGGCTAACCTAGATTAACAATTTTCTGCATTTGACTTTATACATACAGCTCACAGTGCTTTGATATCTTCCCTATTTGAACTATACTTGAATAATCTTTTAAAGGGCCCTTTATCAGTATTCCCTGAGGCTGTGCTAGCATATATTTAAGCCAATTGCAATTGTCTCTCTTGCAGAGAGAACAAAACTATTGGTTGCTGGTGAGTAGCTTCAAGAAAGGTTATAGGTCTCCACAGGGAGTGCCTGTGATCTTTATAAAGTGTATTTCCCTCCAGCAAGTCTAAATACTCAAGATAATTTTTAAAATGTCACTCAACCTATTACTGAGCATACTCTTACTACTCTCATTTTACATACATTATGGTACTACAATCTATTTTTAAGTATATTAAAATCTTCTCTAAATACAAAAAATTAGCTGTCTAGAATAGAAAGATATTTTATATAGTCTAGATCAGGGCTGTCAAATTCCCGGCCCATGGGCTGGATGCGTCATGCACTGGCCATGCCCGGTTTAGTGAAGGGGGAAAAAGTCCCAATACGTCCCGTAATGCCGCTGTCAAGTGAGTGTGATATCCCTGGTCTAGATTAGTTCTACACAATTATCTATCTACACCAGACACACATACACACACAGACACAAATATATTCCTGTTTATGACCCAGTAATCCCTTAATTCGAGGTACAGTTGGAGCGACTGGATGGAGCTGAGCGTTTACTGGCCGGATGCCCTTCCTGATGCCTACGCAGAATTCATAGAAGGTATTTTTTTCTTTGTGCCTTAGGAGAGAAACATCTGCTGCTACCTAGGATTGAACTCTCAACCTGATGGGAGGTGAGTGTCTTCAACACTAGGCCCCCATGCCATATGTATATGTAGGTATAGATATATATGTAGGTGTGTGTGTATGTGTGTGTGTGTGTGTGGATAGATGATAGATAGATAGATAGATGAATAGATAGATAGATAGATAGATAGATAGATAGATAGATAGATAGATAGATAGATAGATAGATAGATAGATAGATAGATAGATAGATAGATAGATAGGTAGGTAGGTAGGTAGGTAGGTAGGTAGGTAGGTAGGTAGGTAGGTAGGTAGATAGATAGATAGATAGATAGATAGATAGATAGATAGATAGATAGATAGATAGATAGATAGATAGATAGATAGATAGTAGATTAGCTACAGACACAATAATAAAATAGAGGGGGGAAAGACTGGGTGGATTCCACTGATAAAAGGCCCTTACAACTTTTTTTAACTGACTAATTCTAAATATTTGCTGAACCTCTAATGCTTCACCAATACATTAATTA
>QLTV01002850.1:1478952-1495800 GCA_003457575.1 Thermophis baileyi | reverse complement strand
GAACCTAATTTTTGAAATTTGTTGCTTAACAAAAAAATAAAATAAAATAATAATAAAATAATAAATTAATAATAATAAAATAAAATAATAAAATAAAATAAAAATAATAAAATAAATAAAATAAAATAATAAAATAAAATAAAATAATAAAATAAAATAAATAAAATAAAATAAAATAAAATTATATTAAATTAAATTAAATTAAATTTATTTATTTTATTTATTTATTTGTTTGTTTGTCAAACGTGTACAAGATAGCAGGTATATGTATAAACATAAACATAATCAAGGTGAATACAGATAGATGAGGACAATAGGACAGTAGGACAGGGACGGTAGGCACGCTGGTGCGCTTATGCACGCCCCTTACAGACTTACATAATTAATAAATAAATGAAGTTGTTTCCTGCAAATTCCTCAGTCGTTTTCATCCCTTAAATAGGCTATTGGAGTGGCCAATTATCCCCAAGCCTTACTCCCGAGTAGTCCTTCTCAGGAGCCATTCCTGCCTTTTGGCAGCTCTGCGCACGCGCTCATTGAGAACAGGCTCCTCCTCTTCTTCACTCATGGCAGCCTCTGGAGGTTTTGAAGGCCCTGGCTGAATCCCTGCCTCTGGCACCGAGCCTTCTCCAGTCTCCTCGCTGTCCGACTCTGGTGCCAGCTGCACAGGCCGCTGGCAAATCACAATATCAGCCTCCTTGCTCTCCGGCTCTGCCGCCAGCTGCACAGGCCGCTGGCGGACCACAACATCTTGACTCTACCCCCAGACTTTGCATGCTCTTCTCCTACACACATCACTTCAGTAAATCTCTCATGCCCTCCCCCATCCAGCAACAGCAACCATGCTGTTATCGTGCCTTGTGAACTGTCGTACAAGCTCCCCACCCACAAGCAGCCATTTCTGCCCCCATAGTGTACCAACACAACCAAACCTTACCTGACTGCCTGCTTGCAATCCGCATGGCACTCAGTTAATTAACCACTAACCTTGCTGAACAAGGGGATTGCCAGAATCGCCACCACTAAATGACATGATAGCATCACTTAATGGAAATTCTGGTCCCAATTGCCATAGTTTAAGGATTAACTATTGTGATAATCCACATGGAAATATACTTTTGAGGTGTTATTATTTCTTATTTTATTTATTACAGGATGAATTTCTAATGAAGCATGCCAATAAATCTGTCACGCCCCAAAAGTAAGAAGTCACCAGTGGATATTTTGATCTATTTTCTTTTTTTAATGTTGGGAAAAATATTTATTTCTGAGTTTGAACAAGAGACTGTTCAACAGCCTGAGATTCTTTGCAGAGCAATTTAGAATGTGTTGTATTGTTGCTTCCTTTTTCCTCCACTAAAAAATTATGGGAGTATATTTCAAAATGTATTACACTGAAACCCTTGAAGCTATCTAGCTGAATCTTGTCACCTTAATATTGCTTAATAGATCTACCACCTCTGCTATTTCCATTCCATTTTGCCAAAAGAAGAGGCAGCTGCGGGCACTTTTATGCTTTGCCCATCTTGAACTTTTTATTGAATCAGATCCTGAAGATAATCTTCTTCCCTTTGATCTCAAATTTGAATGTAATCTTCTTACTTTTGAATCTCAGATTTGACAGAGTTAGCATGTATGTTTGTAGGACTCTATGGTGAATTGTATTAAAACATGAGGCATTTAAAACATGAGGCATTTAAAAAAGGAGGAAAAATACCATAAAATAGTAATAGTCAGCAATCTTGTAAGAATAATGTCTATTCTGTTCTAAAAATCTATGTTCTGATCTTGGCCATATTGTCCATACTGCCTTTTTAAATAGTGCAATAGGGAACAGGATCCTAGGAAAAATTTCCCTTTCTCATTGTGAATAGCAAGCTTGTCATGAAACCATTTTATGTGGCTTCTCATAGAATGCTCTTAAAAATTCTGAATGTGCCACCAGCTCAAGCAGATTTATTTAAATCAGTATGGATATCTTCTTAATAAATATTGCATAAACTCCATTGCTCATTTCTTAGAAATAACAGCTGCGGCGGCATTAGCCTGTCCCTGACACTCTGGTTTTCTTGCACAGGCATCATTTGTCACAGGAAAAGTTGATGTCACATCTTCCCACCTGCAGCCCCAAATGGTTAGGCCTAGAAGCCGCTTTTTTTCTCCTCCTGTTGATATTTTATACAATAGAACAACCAAATCTATCTGCAACAGGGATCAGAAGTGGCAGCTGGTTTGTGAAATCCAGGCAAGAGTCAAGAAAGGGCTCCTTTGCTAAAGGCTGTGGTAAATTTTTTGTCCAGCAACTAATTTGCAGCAATATGGAACTTGTGTTCAGCAGTCAATGCAGTAAGAACAACCCATCTGAAACAATAAAAGAGGAACGAATAAGCAAAGGGTACCTTTTTTATTTTACTGACAAAAGGTCAAGTGAATTATACAATTGACCTGGAAAAGTACTGTGTGGTAGGCAACACTTTCACTAAACCAGAGGGGGGGGGGAAAGTAGTCATATTTGGACTGGGCTGGTCAGAAACTACTGCTTGCTAGGACATTCTATCCTTTAAGGGTCTACAAACTTGGCCACTTTAAGACTTGTGGACTTCAATTCCCAGAATTCCTCAGCCAGCTGGCTGAGGAATTCTGGGAGTTGAAGTCCACAAGTCTTAAAGTGGCCAAGTTTGGCTGTTTTGTTCAAAGAAATAATAAGCAGCCTTTAAGGAGGGTTTCAGTGGAAGGTATAAAAAACTATGCAAAAAAGATCTCAAGGTTCAAGACAGCATTGGTAAATTCTAGAGATGGGGCAGGAAAAGTATCTTCTTGAAGTTTTCCAAAGATATGCAATGGAGAGAATTGGGCTTGTGGGGTTGGCATCTTTCCCTTGTTGCTGTAGAGCAGGGGTGTCAAACTCGCGTGTCATGTTGTCGTCACGTGACGTATCACGACTTTTTTCCCCTTCGCTATACCGGCGATGGGCATGACCAGCGTGTGACTCATCCAGCCCATGGGCCGCGAGTTTGACACCCCTGCTGTAGAGCAAACATCCAGACAGCCCAGGAAAGTAAGATTGGGTGAATGTCAAGGTAATTTGCTGAAATCACAACTGTCCACAACTGTGGACATTACATTTGCTAAGAGAAAAGTGGGACCAAGTCTTTATTACCTTCACCTTCCTTAGGCATCCATAGCTGAATATTCAGAGATTTAATTCAGAAATGTGTACAGGGATGGAGCGGAGCCAGCAACATCGACACAATGCAATTCCACCAGGGCCTTGGGTTTGTATTCTAAGGCAGTGGTTCTTAAAACCTGTTTTGCAGAAGTCCAATGCTCCATCAACAATCTACAGGTTTACTGCCAGTCTCTCACAACCTGCTTCAGCTGTACAGGTAGTCCTCGATTTACAATAGTTCATTTAGTGACCATTCAAAGTTACAATGGCACTGGAAAAAAAGTGACTTATGCTTTTCCGCTTACGACCATTGCATTATCTCCATGGTCACATGATCAAAATTCAGCCGCTTGGCAACTGACTCATATTTATGACTGTTGCAGTGTCCCAGGGTCTCGTGATCACCTTTTGCGACCTTCTGATGAGTAAAGTCAATGGGGAAGCCAGAATCACTTAACAATAATGTTACTAACAACTGCCATGATTCACTTAACAAATGTGGCAAGAAAAGTCGTAAAATGTGGCAAAACTCACTTAATAACTGTCTCATTTAGCAATGGAAATTTAGGGGTCAATTGTGGTCATAAGTCGAGGACTACCTGTATTGCTGAAGTACTACTGTGCTCCTGGAACTGTGCCAGCCTTGTCTGGCATGCAATATATCACCTTGACCGCTGCTGAACCTTCCCTTTTTGACCCCACAAGTGAAAGAGACCTTTCTTTGCAATGGAAACATCCATGCATTCATAGAATCCTCATTCAACACTCTACAAAGTGATAGGACCACTGGCTCTGGATATGCTGTTGACTCTAAATTTTGCAGAGGATTATATTGATTATAATCAATGGCCTAGACCAAAAAACAATATAATCTGTTCTATGATTTGTCTTGTGTTTTATGTAGAGAAGAGCAACTAAGATGATTAGGGGCCTGGAGACTAAAACATATAAAGAACGGTTGCAGGAATTGGGTATATCTAGCCTAGTGAAAAGGAGGACTAGGGATGACATGATAGCAGTGCTCCAATATCTAAAGGGTTGCCACAAAGAGGGGGTCAACCTATTTTCCAAAGCATCTGAAGCAGTGGTGAAATCCAATTTTTTTTACTACCAGTTCTGTGGGCGTGGCCTTGTGGGCGTGGTGTGGCTTGGTGGGTGTGGCTTTGTGGGTGTGGCAGGGGAAGGATACTGCAAAATCTCCATTCCCACCCCACTCCAGGGGAAGGATACTGCAAAATCTCTATTCCCTCCCCACTCCTGGGGGAAGGATATTGCAAAATCTCCATTCCCATCCCATTCTGGGGCCAGCCAGAGGTGGTATTTGCCGGTTCTCCGAACTACTCAAAATTTCCGCTACCGGTTCTCCAGAACCTGTCAGAACCTGCTGGATTTCACCCCTGATCTGAAGGCAAGACAAGAAACAATGGATAGAAACTAATCAAGAGGAGAAGCAACCTAGAACTAAGGATAAATTTCCTGACAGTGAGAACAATTAATCAATGGAATTACTTGCCTTCAGAAATTGTGGGTGCTCAATCACTGGGGGCTTTTAAGAAGACAACCACTTGTCTGGAATGGTATAGGGTTTCTTGCTTGAGCAGATGGTTGGATTAGAAGACCTCCAAGTTCTCTTCCATCTCTGTTAAGATGGGTAGGTATCCTTTTTACTATGATTTTTTCCCCCAGAATTGGGATGGAAGCAGAAAAGAGGTCCAAAGCTACAGTACATGCGGTTTTGATGAACTATGGACTGTCAACTTCTGTTTTAAATATGAATAGATAATAATTCATACATTATTCATACATACAGTACATACAATGCTGTTTCTCTTTCATTACCATGTGCAACTTTATCAGTATGGTTTGGCCTAAAGCAGTTAGGACTTTATTACAAAAGAATTTAATACTATGTAATAGCTGTGCCTGGATTCCGAGAGAACTATTCATTTGCAGGAAAGGATCTAGGAGGACTTGATAGATTGCATGAGAAAAATAGCAGCTTTGCATTTCAAATAGGTAGAGAAAGAAAGAGATGTAGCATTTAGAAATGTGATGGGACCTCTTTCTAGAGATTTGCATTGGGAAATAACCTATAGGCCTATAGCTGTATTCGTTTGCCTCTTTGTGCTCTGCTTGCAGTTTTATAAAACACATTATAAAGACCTCTGAATTTCCAGTGTTTTTTCGTTTAAATGAAACAACCATAAATCCAGATACCCATTGCTCTATAATACCTCCTTTCTTGAATTGAGAGAAACCGAAAGTTGCAATGCAACCAAAGTTGTCACAGCTGTATCAAATAGCTTTATTTTCCAAGATGATGCAAATTATATACTCTTCTTTTTTCCAGTATCAATATCTGTAGGCAAAGAACTTTTTTCATTTTTCCATTATATGCATGGAAGCTTCCATAGCTATGTTAAGAGGGGGTAAAAGTGGGTCTGAGATTGTTTCAACTCTTTTTATATGTTGATTTCTCCCAAGCCAAAGGTTCTACCTTTCCCAGTTGTGTTATTTACCTTACTTGTCATAGTTACGCATTGCCTTTGTTATCACTAGCTGCTACTTGGGAATATGACTTCACTTCACTAAGGGGTCCCTTGATGTGTTATCTATTCCATAAAGCATTGTTTAAGCCTAGCTTAAAACAATACTGCTATTCTCCCAAACTGCCCATTCAGGGAGAGAAAAAGCTAAGAGCCCAGTGAAATTGTGAAATTTCCTCCAAACTTTTCCTTTAAGGTATCTAACAAGATCCGTATCTAATTATGAAACTTATTTGTGTAATTACATTTACAAGCAGAAAAGAGCAAGATTGTTAAAGATGATAATATAATTATATTTCACTTTAATAAAAAATCTATCAACAACCCCCAAGCAAAAACCTGCCTACTCAAATCCTTGTGTTAGGAATGAGTCAAGCAAATAAAACCAAAACAGCTGCAGTAATTGGGTAAAATTTACCACATTTAATGACACAAATTATTCTGGAGTGATGTTTAATCAAAGCCGCAGTTTTGAAGTCTAACAGCAAACCTCTACACTCTTTTAAATGGTGTCATTGACCTGTCTCATTTAATACCCTGTTAATCTTTGGAAATTGGAAACAAATGTGTCAATTAAATGTAATTATTTGGCAATTAATTTAACAATAAACAGATGGACAGAAAATCCTATAATTGAATCATAGTTCATTGGTAGACCATCTTACTTTTATTACTGTATTTTTAAAATGGAAATCAAATAAGACAAAATGAAAACTATTTTAAAAAAATCCTAAAGACAATGAAATGTTTTTTTAAAAAATGAGTGGGATATATTAAGCAATAAGAGATTTACATATTTTACAGATTAGTTGGGAAACTTAATTCCTTTCTGAACTCTTAGGTTTTCAGTTATATAAGAAGGCATGCTGGGTAATTTTATGGCAAGCTTAGTGAATAGTATTCCAAACACTAGCACAACTATTATAGAGACAATAAATGCTACTGAATTATACAGAGGCACAGAATTTTAAAATCCCTCCTGGAGTGCTAGAGGGAGCATGTCGTTGTTCAGTCTATAAGTAGTGTCTGATTCTTACCACAACCCCATGGACCATAGCACCCCAGCCCCTCCGTTACAGGGGTGGGTTCTAACTTACCTCGCTGCCAGTTCGCTTCCTCCCGCACCACGTAGGTGCGCTGCGTGGGTGTGCCGCGTGGGCGTGCCGCATGGGCACGCCATGTAGGCGCGCATGTGCTTTACGCATGTGTGCATGCGCAGTGCCGAAAAATAAAAAAAATTAAAAAGCCAAAAACAAGATGGCAACGCATGCGCAGTGTCAGAAACTCAGCTTCTGCACATGCGCAGAAGAAATTTAAAAAAAAAATCCAAAAAAAAGATGGCGGCACCCACGCACCGACTGAACCGGATCCGTGACGTCACCAGCGGGTCGCTACCGGTTCGGGCGAACCGGTCCAAACCGGGAGGAACCCACCTCTGCTCCGTTATCTCCCAGAGTTTGCTAAAATTCATGTTCATGGCATCAGTGACAATATTTAATCATCTCATCCTCTTCCGTCCCCGTCTCCTTTTGCCTTCCATCTTTCCCAGGATCTTTTCTCTTCTTCTTTTTCTCTTCTCATTAAGTGGCCAAAGTATTTAGGCTTCATCTTCAGTATCTGTCCTTCTAAAGGACAGTCGGGGTGATTTCCTGTAGGATGAAGGGAGCATAGGATGTACAAATTACATACTTTACTACCATAGTAGAATGCTTCCTTATTTTCAGACTACGGTTTTGACAGAATGTTGAAACAGCATTGTAGTGTTTTACTATAAGTACTATCCCTTTTGGTTGTAGCGCACTTCACCAAAGGAGGAGAACTTGCATCATGATGCTGTTTCCATCACTCTGACTCTCCTTCAGCCCTCCCTCAAACACCAAAGGGTCTAAGGATACAATGGTGTGGTCCAGATCTGAACCACTAAAACATATTATTTCTCTTAGCCTTTTCTGTTTGGGAAAATTCAATGTGGTCAATGCACTCAGATTGGCTGTGTGCTTTCAGCAGTGTGAATATACTTCATCAGGTTACCCCAGATGGAGAGAAGATGGGAAAGAAAAACTTTCCTTCTGAATCTTTCATGGGTAGACCATGTAGAGCCAGTTTGGTCTAGCAGTTAAGGCTTGAAGGCCGAAGATTGTATGTTCTAGTCCCACTTTAGGCATGAAAACAGGCTGGGTGACTTTGGGCCGATCACTCTCTCTCAGCCCAACTACCTCATAGGGTTGTTATTGTGGGGAAAATAGGAGGAGGAAGAATCTGTGCATAGGAGGAGGAAGAATCTGTGCTTGAGTTATTTATAAAAATAATAATAGGGATAGAAATGAATAAATAAATAAATAAATCAGCCCTGTTGAAAAGGTCAACTCTGTCAGATTCCCCGTTTCCTCTCAATTGCATCCAGTTGATCATTGCTTAAGTACTGGTATTTGATTTTAAAAATTAGTAACTTGCTTTTTCTACTCTCCTCCTTTTCTTCTGCATCATTCCATTTAGATAATAAGTCTATTGTCAGGGACTGGGTATGTTTCCCTCCATGAATTATGTGGCAGATGCTCTGAAAGCCACAGGGGCTGAAGAATGAGATTTAAAGATGCTATAAATAAACGATGGTGTTTTTAAGGCATTAAAGCAAAACCTGGAGACAGAACATCACAATACACTCTTGATATGTTCTCTTGTTAAGCCTTTTGTTATTATTCTTTCCATACACAAGTTACCATATGCATCACATCTGGAATGAAGTATGTGGTGTAAACAGTTGTCAAGTCCAGAATTGCAAAGAAGGATCAGAGATGTTACAAGGAGCCCTGGTGGCGCAATGGTTAGAATGCAGTATTGCAGGCTAATTCTGCCCACTGGCTACAGTTCAATCCTGATGGGGCTCAACGTTGACTCAGCCTTCCATACTTCTGAGATCGGTAAAATGAAGACCCAGATTGCTGGGGGCAGTATGCTGACTCTGTAAACTTCCCAGAGAGTGCTGTAAAGCACCATGGGGCAATATAGAAGTTTAAGTGCTAAAGCTATTGCTACAATCTGAAGCATAAGAAGCCATCCCATCAGCTAAACAGTGCCGGCTGGCGGGCCCGCAGGGGAGGGCTTTCTCTGTGGCTGCCCCGGCCTTCTGGAACCAGTTACCTCCTGAGATCCGGACTACCCCCACCCTGCTGGCCTTCCGGAAAGCGGTGAAGACCTGGCTGTTCCGGCAGGCTTGGGGCCGTTGATCTCACCTCTGTAATTTGGCAAGATCCGGCCATGAAACGGTGTGTATGAGTTTTTAATTGTTTTTAAATGTTTTTTTATTATGTCTCTTTTTAATAGTTTTTTATATTTTAACAAGTTTTTTATATTGTTGTAAGCCGCCCAGAGTCCCTCGGGAGTTGGGCGGCATAGAAATACAAATAAACATAAACATCCCATCAAACCATCCTATGATTCACTTCTCACAGTATTCTCCATACTGCCTACCAGTAGGTTCCATTTTTTTAATTATTAGTTTTTAATAAACATGCTGGGGACTAAACATGCAGTTTATGTCCTACTCAGGCAAGACTGTGGCCACTGTCAGGCCGGCTTCAAAATCCAAGGTAACAGGACTTCAGGCAAAAGGACCAGTTCTGAAGCCAAACTTTGGGGGAAGTTGAAATGCAGGAATTGGGCTATGGGGGATCAATTAATCTGTCTAGGATTGCAACCTTGAAGATCAGAGTTTACTCTGTAGTCTCACAGAACATCAAAAGCAAGGCACAAGAACTCTTTTGAACAATCCCTCTTTCCCGTAGGCTTGTTTCAATAAAATTAGATTACTGTCGATATATGCCTCAGGTTTCTTAAATTTGGGAGAATACAAAGATGGCAAGTAAATAATAATAAAATGAAAAATGGGGGTTTCCAGAAGAAGATGAAAACTAGAGCCTGCCGTGAAAAAGAAAGAGCTAGAAAGCAAACTTGCTCTCCAATAATTCCTCTTTAGACAAGAAGAGGAATGTGTGTTGCGGACCATTCTCTGCTACCATGTTGCAGAGATAAAAATAATTAGAGGTGAAATGAATCTTGTTTCCCTGCTCGCAATCCTCATGAATAAGACCAGAGTCCAGGAAAGAATAAAAGTAATATATTTCATAACAAAAATAAGAACACCTAAGTCTGTGTCTACATGGTGAAGAACAAAGAAAAGATTAACACATGCGCAGTACAGGTATCACATGAGAACTTCATATCAGTATACAGTGTCATTTCAGAATAAGAGTCCTGCTGACAAATTAAAATGAACGTAGTGACAATGTGATCACCCACACGTGCTCAAGACAACTGCTCCTTGTGAAGAAACTGCAAGACAGAGGTCTCTGGTGAGTTTAGAGTACTGGAAGAAGAAAGGAATAGCCATCATACCCAAACTGCAGTTAGTACCTCTAGAAGGACACCAGGTTCACATACTTCCTTTTGTAATTACATTCAGAAAATGCTTGTCGACAACTTTTCTGTTATTAGAGACCTTTAGGTCAACAAGTCTGAAAACACTAGGTGAGTCTGCCTTCAATCATTAACAAAAGAAACATTTAACTACAAGTTTAAGATTTTTTTTAAAGTGTGAAATAAACAGCAAAAAGATAATTAAGAGTTTGAGTTTAGAAAGTTATAAATGGATTAAGGACCCAGGTAAGTTTGAAATAAGAATTAATAATAAAGAATCCTTCCCTTGGGAAGGTGGGAATGAATTTTTTCTAAGATAAAATACAGGTAAGCAATTTTAAAAACTGGATACAAGAAAGCAAAGATTTTAAAGGAGAAAAATATTTAAAACTCATTAACAGTTACAGAATAACATTCAAAATTATATCATTGGAAATTCACATTGGAAAGTACATTTTCAAAAAAATTTAATCTGAAGTTAATATCAACAATGTCAATAGCAATATTTGCATCTATGGATAGACTGTGTCCAAATGTTGTTGTGGAAGAAATAGCAGAAGAACAAGCTTTATCTGACAAGACAGGGACACAATTGATACTGAAAGTAGATCTACAAATGATGGGGTATAAGAATGACATGGAAAAAGCTTTCTCATTGAACATACAAAAGAAATCAGTTGATGCTTTAAAAAAGAAAAAGAGAATTAATAAATCAAAAGAGTGACTTGCATGTTTTTATACATTAGATTTGCAAAAGTGGTTTGTTAAAGTTTGGATGAATCTTGTGAGAAGAGACAAAAAAGTGAAAGAAGACCAAGTTCTATGACATTAATTGAATGCAGTAAAGATTAAAGATTGTTAGAAGTAAAAGGAAAGAATATAAAGTTAGTTTATTTGATCAAGATTGAAATAGATATGTAGTTATTTCTGGCACCCTTTCATGGACCTTTGCTGACACCAAGACAATTCTGTATGGGTTTTTTTTAATAGATAAGAGATAGAACGCTGAATAAAGGGATCATTGGCTGTAAACTAAAAGGAGTTACTAAAGGTGATACTAAAATTTATATGTGATAAAGGTTGGAAGCTACTTCTTTATATATTTCTTTCTTTCTTTCTTTCTTTCTTTCTTTCTTTCTTTCTTTCTTTCTTTCTTTCTTTCCTTCTTTCCTTCTTTCCTTCTTTCCTTTCCTTTCCTTTCCTTTCCATTCCATTCCATTCCATTCCATTCCTTTCCTTTCCTTTCCATTCCATTCCATTCCATTCCTTTCCTTTCCTTTCCTTTCCATTGTCTTCTTTCCTTTGCATTTTTGACTTTCTCTTTTTCTCTCTTTTTAGTTTGTGTTGGTTTTTATTTTGCAATGATAATGTTTTATATATATATATATATATATATATATAAGTCTGTGGTTATTCGGGTTTTCTCCCGCGTGAAGTTGGAGATGTCATTGCAACGTTTCGACGAAGTCTCATTCGTCATCTTCCGGCTGATTATCAGGCTTGTGTCTTCAGCCTCCTGCTTCTAGGAGCAATGTGAGAATTGCAGCTGTTTCTTCCTTTTAACTGCCAGTGGGGTTTGAACTGATCGGGTGGGGGCTTGGCCTGCTACCTGTTCAGGAGACCCGGTCCGACCCGGGAGGACCCCACCCCTGTATGTATGTATGTATATATGTATGTATGTATGTATGTATGTATGTATATATGTATATATGTATATATATATATATATTCCTGTCTTAGAGTGCTTATTATAGTATTGGTAAAAATGCTGTATGGTTTCCAAGTTACAAGATGAATGTGATACTATAAGAAAGCTCTAATGGTGTGGAAGGGAAATTGCATTCTTTCTGTCAGCAAGAACCAAAGCTAAGCTATTATCACCATGTAAATTGATCATGTATATCATCTAGTGGGTATTTCTCGGGACTGTTAATAGCTATAAATAAACCAACTGTTATTCCTGTATATGCATCTCATCCTTATTTATCACCATCCATTATACTATCCATTCCATACACACACACATGCCTAGAAAACCATGGCAGAATAAATGTGCTCAAAGTAAAGATACCTAACATCCCTTTCGCTTCACACTTCATAATTCCCAAACCTAATAAAGGCAATGTCCTGGCTTGGGGAAATAAACATGTGATGAGCAGCTGATGGAATAACCAACTATTACCAATGAAGTAGCAACTCAGGCCCTTTACTCCAATCAGGCACACCCAGAAAATGCATTCAAATTATGAATGAGGGTCCAGGACCTGGAGAACAAAGATGATTGTTACAACACCAGAGTGGTGGTGGGAGAACACTGGAAGTGCTCTTTGTTCTGACTGATTGCAATACCATTTTCACCCAAATCCTTTCCAAATTTAAAGTTTGTGAAGAAATCAATTCAGCATGATCTTTTCAGCCAGACTTCCCAATTTGTACACCCTCATCCCACCTGCAGATGAGACTCTAACTTTGCTCCGAAAATTGTACTGTAGTGCTCAGAATGATAAGCTGCAATATCTAAGTTTAAAAAAAAAACATGCGTTAAAGAATGAGACATAAAGTATATACTGTATGAGAGGAAATGGACATAAAAATGCAAAGATGTTCATATAGGTATCTTAACTCTAAATGTCTTATTCAGTCCTCCCTTTTTTCCTTGCTGTATTTGAGACTGATTCAGAAATGGAAGTTTAGTATCTGCAAAACACATCCCAAATGGTTAGATTCCTCTTCTACTAGTTGCTTAAGGAGTGCTGAATTTCAAAAAGGTGCAGGCCAGGAATCCATAGATGGATCTGGTATCTAGTTTGTAAATTACCATATTAAAGTCAGCCTGTGTATCTAGTCTTTTTCTCTCTATCTGCCTCTCTCACACACTCTGTTCCTGGTGCTTATATAGTTGGGTTTGGGAGATGACAATTCTTGAGTTTTCAGACTCAGGAGAAATTGTTCAGAGAATTGAAGAAATCAAGTTTGGGATTCAAGTTCAGGGATCAAGTTTTCTTCCTGTGATTCTGATTTGGTGAGCTCCTCCTTCAGCGCTGTGTTTGGGTTATTATTTAAAGCTGTGCTTACATCTATGAAAATATAAACCTGACAAATGTCCCCAACCTAACTTTTTTCCTCTAATAAATCATGTTATCCATTAGTTTGCCCTTAGGCAAAGATAGGCAAGATTGTTCTTAGCAAATTCTATTATGTGAGGTTTTCAATAATGAACAGGCCCAGTTTATGAAATGTGGCTGTCAGGAAAAAAATGTACTAATGAATGAGCAAATTTTTCAGAAGAGATTACAGAATCTAACTTCATGTATAAAAAATTGCTAGAGCTGCTGGAGTAGGATTCTGAGTTATGTCAAGATATGGATGGAAGCTCTAAAAACATCTCTATTTCTCCTCAACGAGAACTGTAGGAATAGCTCCATAAACATTCTAACCCTGTTCAAAATATATTTGTTTTGTTTTAATGGTGAATTGAAATTAAGAATTAGGCCAAGGTCATAGTACCAAACATGGGTGAAAAAGCAAGGCTACTCATGTCAGTAGAGGGTAATGAAGGTAATAGAGTAGAACAGCAAAGCTGGAGAAGTAGGGGAAAAGCATAGGAATGAACTGAAGGTTTTAAAGAGTCAAAGACCTAATAGCACACAATAATTAAGGCAAACTTAGAGTGTTTAAGTGGGATGAGAAAAGAAAACCGTTCATTTGACTTACTAAATGGCAACCTTTTAAACTAATTGGACATTTTTAGTATCATTAATTTCCAGTAAATAGAGTCAGAGGCCTAGCATACATTGTGTAAAAAGAGAACGCTCAGGATCTACGCAAACTCAGCAGACCATTTCACAGTCGGAAACCCAACCAGGCTTTGCATCCTTTTTTCTAATAGCCATGGAGTATATTTGGGATTACATATTAATGAAACAGCAATAACAAATCAATATCGGGAAAATAAAACTTACAGAAGCATTTAATTTTTTTTGAAGGAGGGGAACAGATGTGTTTGTGTGTGTGTGTGTGTGTGTGTGTGTGTGTGTGTGTGTGTGTGTGTGTGTGTGTGTTCTATCATCCGTTCATAATATTTGATCATCCTTGTCACAGTTTCGGTTGTCTTGGTTTTATGATGACAGATATTATTACTTGAATGTTAATTTATCCTGCCCTTTGTAAACTCCAACTGATAATGTAAAGCCTGACTTTTCAGACTGGTGAATGGTCCATGTTGATTCTATGCTACATTAGCACAGCACAGACTTGCAATTTCATCCCTCAGTGCCAACCCCATCTAATTTTATCCTTTAATTTCATTGTCTATAGCCTTGAGGGACTATCATTTGTACTCTGTTCTTCTGGCTGCTATGTGCTATTATCTTTGGCACGAATATATACACGCAGTCACAAAATAGCAATTGCCTACAAAGAGCACACATGTGCTAGATTGCAAGCCATTCTAGAATTAGATTTTCTGTCTATATGAACACCATGTTCTGGTTCTTTACCAACAAGAAGGAGGGAGTCGTCAACCAAAGGATATTTTCTAAGGTGCTGTCTGTTTCCTTTGAATCTATGGCTTATGGATTGTTAAAATTCTTGCCTGTGTAAATTGTACAGATACGTTATCATATATAATTGTCATTTGGTCCTTTCACCCTTCCATTTGTATATAAACATTTGTATGTGTGGTTAAGCTAATCCAGGAATGTTTGGATCAATACAGTTCTGTTTTATATGGCAAAGTAGCAGTATCAAGGATCTAAAAACATCTCTATTTCTCTTAAAAAGATTTTTTAAACAGAGTTGGGGGTTTTTTTTGCTTTGCAATTTTCTCTGTAGTATATTGTTTTCCCCTAAGTTCCTTGAGAAATCTTTTTTAGAGATTTTTTTACAGCGTATATTTCACTCCAGCTTTTAGCTGCATTTCTTTTCCCAAGGAAGATATTTTTAAAGTACGTATTAGGTTCCCCCCCTTTTCATAAGTAACTGGTGTGTGTGTGTGTGTGTGTGTGTGTGTGTGTGTAGCTTTCAGAAGTGCACAATCTTTTGTGAATGCATCTCTTCCAACAAATCATGTGTGTACAGATTTTTTATTAGATAAGGGTGGGTGTTACTAGGCTCTATTAACTGCTGATATTTGTGCCATATGAGTTTGCTTTGGCAGTTTTAAAAATCCAAGCCCTAATATGGCATGTGGCATCAGTGTTGAAACTAATTAAAACAAGCTCACATGAATCCAATATTTTCTGATGGGTGGTTTTTTTAAAAAATAAAGCTAGGAAGCCATAACCAATAAATTATAGAAAGCATTGTGTTTCAAGAGCACATCCTATATATTGAAACAATACTTAATTATTGATTCAAACCATTGATATACTTACACTGTGAGCAAACTCTGAACTAAACAATCATTCACTCACAATCCAGTTTCTTCTTGTAATGTAGCAAATCAATTATCCCCATCCACTTGTTGTATGCACTTGGGAAGCACTTTACATTAAACTCTGGTTATGCCATCAGATCATTAAACAACACTTTGGAAAACAGTGGATGAAATCTCCTCACTCCTTAAGAAACAAACAACTGAAATCTACAGCAACCATTTGGTGTTTGCACTGCAAAATATGAAAAAGAACACATCGACCAGGTTCAATAGGAAAGGTCAGATGAGAAACTTTATCCACTTAACAACTTTTGAAAGGTGAAGAAGTGTTCAATTGGTGAAATTAAATTTGCAAGATACTACGCTGGAAAATTGTCTTTTCAACGATAATGGACTTCTACTGCTAGATTTTATATTTCTGCGTGCCATATATCTAAGACAACCCCATATGGATCAACAGAGTGGTTTCATTACTGAAGTAGCTCATACAGTAAGTTAGAAATCTGGTCCCTAATGTAGTATACTTGAGATATCACATGACAAATAACAATACAGGAATGTAACTAATTCTGAAGAAAAAACAATCCATCAAATTAGTAAAAGTACAAAACTAAGATGTCAAAATGGCATGAATTGCAAAAAAAATAAAAACCTGTTTTTACTTTAATTAATGTACAGAATAAACTTGCAAACAAA
Source organism: Thermophis baileyi (assembly GCA_003457575.1). Classification (NCBI taxonomy): domain Eukaryota; kingdom Metazoa; phylum Chordata; class Lepidosauria; order Squamata; family Dipsadidae; genus Thermophis; species Thermophis baileyi. Next base: position 1,479,596 of record QLTV01002850.1, on the reverse strand, counting down.
ATGTGGGATATGTTGCTGTCTGTCTGTCTCTCTATGTGTGTGTGTGTGCACACATATGTATATAGAGAGACAGATATATATATGTTTTTTTCTCTGTTAAATCACCTGGTATACCCAAATATGGGAGAAAGCATACTGCTTCCTTTTTGCCTTTCGGCCCCTCCAGGGGCCATCCAGACAGTTAATTATAAACGACAGTCCGTTTCTATATGTTATATATATATATATATATATATTTACATAAATAAAGGGAGACTAGTATAGATCTATTTCAAGCTATTTAGCTCTCATCAGCCAGCCACACCCTTACAACAGAAATGCAGAGGTTAGAACAGTATTTTAAAAGCATGCATTAACCCCTATAGAATTCCAGAATATATAATTACTCAAAAGCCTTGCTGAGTGTAACCAGGTTTACTCTTAAGTAAACTGATGAGACTGCAGCCTTAGAATTAGTCCAACAAGCTTTCTCTGAGTTTTCATAATTCCTCAGTTTCCCCATGCGAGTTTAATTGGCAGACAATATGCATTCCTGGCAGTGCCTCTATTCTTTAATCTCTAATTGTGAACTCCACACAATTCCGGAAAGTATTTTGCTGTGATAAATTCCAGCACTTTGTTTTGTTTAAACTTCCAAGAGCTTC
>QLTV01002850.1:1464350-1474612 GCA_003457575.1 Thermophis baileyi | reverse complement strand
TGATTAATGTGATAATTGGTGCATTCAGTCTTTATTTGGTGGCATAGATTTTTGTAGCGGCTTTTAAAGTTAGCAATGTAGCCAGTTTTGTTTTTTCGCCAAAGTGATCTTTTTTTGGATTGAAGCTTCCTTATTTTTTTGGGTAATTTGTTTTTCTTGGTTTTGGTGGTTATTAGTGGTACGTATAGTTTGATGACTCTTTTGATTTCGAGCAAAAAGATATTGTAGTAGTCTTCGATAGTATTACAGCCAGAGAATAGTATTTGCCAATCAAGAGATGAGAGGTCAGTGTCTATGTTATCATAGTTGGCTTTTTTAAAATTATAATTGGTTATCCTATCATTATGTTGATTTTTATAGGGACGTATATTAAGACAAAAGTCAATCATGCTGTGGTCACTGTTGGAAAAGGGTTCTTTTATTTGTGATGTCAAAAGAAAAAAGGCTATCCAGGTGAGAAGTGTTGATTCATATGAAAAAAGAAAGAAAAAAATCGTTCAACTCCTCCTATTCCAACCTTGCATCCTTGATCTCTTTCCTTTAACTCAAAGATTGACTTTGTGATCCAACTATCGTGCCTGAAAGAACTAGACTTAAGGAATTCAAAGGATCCTTCCTTGCAGGGTCATCTCCCCTTTTCTTCCTTCTATAGGGGGGAATGATCAAAAATAAGAGTTGTGCTATTTTATTCGGTGCATGAGCTTCTACACAAGGAACTGAAAAATTAGAAAGTTGGGGCGGGACTTGTGTAATGATTTCTCTAAGCAGTAATTAATTCCATATATTTCTGATTATTATTTTTTTTTAAAAAAAGAAAATTCTACTTCAGAGTAAGGCATCAAGCACTTGTGTGCATACTTTGAGAGTGAAGTCATGTCACAGCAAGTAAGGTGAAACTTTGGTACACCCCCTTCCACCCCAGTGCAGGTGATGTTACTGACTCTCTTTATGTAGACTTTAATGTGACTTAGAGAAACCAAGGAAAATTACAAAGGATAACATCGAAAAAAGAAACAATCTGATCCTGTCAGGCACAAAGAAATGGGACCACGCATTAAATTCCACTTAAGTTGATTTATTGCCCAAACCTAGTAGACAAGAATCTACTCAACTAACAGTCAGCACCAAATTGGCACTAGATAAGAGTTAACAGAATTCAAGGGAGGCTGGACTTGGATTGCTTTTGGCAATGTAATGACTCCAGACTGATTCCTCTCTTGACTCCACACCCAGGCTCTGCCTCATCTTCTTCTACAGCAGGGCTGTCAAACTCCCGGCCCGCGGGCCGGATGCATCATGTGCTGGCCATGCCCATGCCTGGTTTAGCGAAGGAGGAAAAAGTCCTGATACATCACGTGACACCCCTGTTCTACAGGTTCATTGCCATCTTAAAGAACTGGAAAAATATATTACAACTGTACAGATTTCAGCAGGGTAAGTTTTACCTTCTTGGCTGGCCCCAGTCAGAGGTCTACCTGTTTAGCCTAAGGCTGTTTAGCCAACCTCCAGAAAAATGCAGTATTTTTCCCATTGTTGCTAGAGAATTTAGTGATGATCTTTCACCAGCCTCCTACTCTTTTTGTAATGTCTAGTTAGTATATTCAATTTCTTCTTTCAAAGGAATTTTGAAATATATCTTATGTTGCCCCGAACGTCCGGATCCTAAAGGTTTGCTTATGAAAATTTGCTGCAGTCTCTTATATGCCACAGAAACATTTCTGGGAAATTATTTTCATCTGTTTTAAGATATATTATTTATCTCCATCCTTGGCACGCAGCACAAACGGCATCTTTTATGTACTTGCGTCTGATGTTGCAACACAAATTCGGAAGGATGGAGCTTTCATCATAACATCACAGCACACATCTCATCATTTCCATATTTATTTTATTTATTAAATTTCTATGCTGCCCATCTCACTAATACAGTGACTCTGGGTGGCTTACAATATAATAAAAAGTTTCAAAGTGATTTAAAAAAAAGGAATAAAAATTTACAACAAAAAGATTAAAAGTTAAAAACCAAAATGATGGGCGGCCTTGGGGTGAGAATGCAAAAGGGCTCAGGGCCAAATGGCAGAGCCAAGTTTTTAGGCTCTTATACATTTTAAAAATAAGACTTCATCGTCTATAACGTAAAAGGTAAAGGTTTCCTCTGTCAAATCATGTCTGACTCTATGGCACAGTCTTCATCTCCATTTCTTAGCCAAAGGAACCAGCATTCTGTGGTCATGTGGCTATGACCATCTACACATTGTTTTAAATGAATTGAATATTAACCATATTGTGGTTAGGAACGATCACCTATAGTTGCATATTTCAAATTATAAAAGAAAGTATGTTTTGCACCATTGTGGTGCTGCTGTTATATATTTTAAGAGCCGAGGTGGCGCAGTGGTTAGAGTGCAGCACTGCAGGCTACTTCAGCTGACTGCTAGCTGCAGTTCGGCAGTTCAAATCTCACCGGCTGAAGGTTGACTCAGCCTTCCATCCTTCCGAGGTGGGTAAAATGAGGACCCAGATTGTTGGGGGCAATATGCTGACTCTGTGAACCGCTTAGAGAGGGCTGTAAAGCACTGTGAAGCGGTATATAAGTCTAAGTGCTATTGCTATTGCTATTTCATCTACTAAATATTTTCAGCCTTCCGTGGTTACTTGAAAGAACATAATCTGTACTTAATCTTCCATTGGCAATTATTCTCAGAGAAGTGTACCTCAGCTTCTAATCTAATCACCAATCTCAACATGGATGTGGTTCTATGGTATTTCTAATGTCTTGCCAGCTCACTTTGGACATGATGGGATATTGGAATAAGTATGTTTTATGTAGTGTATATTGGAGGTGGTGACCCTTTGAGAGCTGTATGCAACGAAATTTCATTTTAATGTATGCTGATTAGTGTACATTCAAAGTGACAATAAAATTATTCTAAGTCTAAGTCTAGGTCATTGTATTATTCCCTACTTTTTTAAAAAAAAAACTTTGTTACCAGTAGTAAACTGAATGTGAGGGGGAATTACTCTTAGCACATTTGATACCTCTATCATTTCAGGTTAGATTTGAGGTGCTTCTGATGGATCCAAAATTCCCATTCTTCTGATGGAATTTCCTGTCTTTTCTTCAGATGTTGATAGATTTAGGACACTGCTTTCCTCCAAGATATATGCACTACTACTCCACTGGCAGAGCTTTGCTGGCAGGGCTACCAGAAGAGCATTTCCATGCCCTTTTAAACCTCTTTCAGCCAATCTCCATTAGAAATTAAGACTACTCTCGAAGGATCACTTTGCTGTTAATGACTCTGCAAAGACGAAGTCCAAAATTACTCAATGACTGATGCAATGCATTGCATTCAATTTGATGCAATGATTTAATACTTATTTTTAAACCCAATTTCCCATGAGCTATTAATTATATAAATTATGTATACATCTAGATCTCCCTTCCAGCTTTCCTTCAGTAGTAAAACTTACCTTTGCAGCAACAAACAACATTCTTGTGCTTTATTTATGCTAATGAGCTTTTTGGAGTAAGCGTTACCCAGCAGGACCAAGAAAAGGAATGATTATACAAGAGTCTTTAATCCTCCCACACAAATTTCTTGGAGAAAGCTCATAGCTATTATGATACAAAGCCTGTCAAAAATCTGCAGTTTTGACTGAAAACATCCTGCAGAGTTCTATTCTTGCTGTTGAGGAAGAAGAAATCAGTGCACAGAGTTGGACATCATACAATTTGTGGCCATGACAATAATGGGGGCTAGTTTTTTTTTTTTTTTAAGATTAGACCATTGTGAAGTGTTTCTGCATTGATGTCCTCCTTTTTATAGGTAAAAAAATGAAATGTCTTTGAAAGTTTGAAGAAGGTAGAACATTTGATTAACCCGGATTTCTGCATGAGAATGAAAGAAGACTTTTGCATGGGACCCTTTCTTTGGGTGAACAATGTGTCCAGTATTAACCACATACTTTTGTAAAGTACGTTGATAAGAGAATATGAAGTTTCACTCTCAGAATGTTTTCAGCTTCTCTAAGAAGGCACAATAATAGCTAGTCAAGGACAATGTGTACGCATGGGGACAAATGCAATCAAGAGATTTCACACATATTTGTGCAGCCTGAGAAACATCCTTAATGTGGAGGGACACAGGCAAGGGGAAGAGCATGAAAGATAAATCATCTGACTCCCAGCTACAGCCCACCTGTGGATAGCAGCAGATTGGCTCAGCTGAATACAACAGCGTCAGGAACGAGAGACGACAAATGCGGTCGACCACAGTGAAGGCAACAGCAATCGAATTTTTATTTAAATCTGTCCCCAAATCACTGATGGGTTTTGCTTAGTCTTAGATGGATAATTCCATCATCTTTTCAAGAAACATGAAAAGGGAAAACCCAGTGGCTTTTCTAGAAAGGTTGTGTAAATCCACAGCATCTACCCAGGTTAATCACTTCTAAGTAATTGCTGGCTGAAAAATACAAGCAACCGGTTACTCTTATTTATTTTTTTTAAAATGAGTTTAGAATGGGATTGAAATGTACAGGGAAATGTATTGTACAAAGGAAAGCTCATCACTTATTCATAGCAGCCTCTGAAGAAGAGACAATAACCTTTACCAAGATCTAAACAAAGAAAGGAAAAGGTTGTGTTCTCTGAGTGCCATGTTAATCAAATAGATTAAATGAAGTTGGTCCCAACCCTCCTATCCTTTTCTAAGGGCCTAAAAATATGGCTCTGCCAGTTGGCATGGGGCCCCAGTGAAGGAACAGCACAGTGGAGATGGTTGATTGATTAAGAACAGATCCCACCTCCTCCCACTCTTCCCCCACCCTCCCCATGTGTCCTTAGATTTGGTTTGATTCTAATACATACATAGCAATAGCACTTAGACTTACAGTATATACCGCTTCACAGTGCTTTACAGCCCTCTCTAAGCAGTTTACAGAGTCAGCATACATACATATTGATTTTATGGCTGTATGACAATGTTCCCTCTAAGCTGCATGGCTGCGCGGCCGCGCACGTGACAGGGAATTGCCGCGTGGCAGTTTCTAACTGCCACGCAGCGATTTCCAATGTCAGAGGGAACATTGCTCTACGATTAAGCTTTTTCGTTATTCCTAACTTTTAGTCTTGTTGACTAAGGCTGATGGGAATGGTATGCCAAAATGTCTCAAAGGCCAAACCTAGTGTGGTTTAGGGACCAAACCTATGTGCTATTTTCCCCTGTTCCACTCTGGAGGAGACTGCTTCAAATTGTAGATGGTAGGAAATTCTGAATTGGGATGCTGCACCTTTTCTTGAGGAAATATCCTAGTAGGGTAAAGTAGAAAGGCCAACTCTGGTGAGACAAGTACCATTCCCTCTACCTTGTCCTTGTATTGCCAGTGCTGTACTGAAATTCTTCAACAATATGGGTCTGAGGAGGAAAACATGACTACAAGCAGTACTACATAAAAAAAAAGATGGCAGGACCACCACTATCTCAGAGCAATGCGGCCTTAAATGAACAGTGGGATGAAGGCCAGTGCCATAGGCCACCAGCATAACCCAGCTTGTTAACTGTCCTCTCATCTTTTACTCTGGCCTTCCTTGCCTGTAGATCAAATAGGAGATCTAGGCAAGGAAGGATTAGGCAAGAAACAACCATGTTTCTTGTCTTGTGACTACTCTAGTGGTAGCTGTAGCAGCACTTTCTAGTGCTGTTCATCTTGCCCCTCTTTCTTAGTTTCAGAAAAGAGCATCGCCAAGGCATGACAGACAAGCACATGGGGCTTCCTGGATGTGGGAGGGGCTTTTGCTGAAGGGAGAGTACAAATTCTCCTGCCAAAGTTGACTAGACACTTGTTGATGTGACCCTACACATTGGCCAATGTCAACTGAGTGAGAAATATTTGTCCTTCATTTGGGGAGAAGTGACAATGCTTTTTTTATTTATGCTAATTCTTTTTGAGGATTGCTCATGAGTATGGGGAACAATTTTTACACACACATACACACCCTGGTGGATTTAGTAATGACATAGATAGTTTTTGACTGTACGGTGTGCAGAATGAAGTGAAGGCAGGAGTTGCTAAGGTTGGTGGCTTGTGTTCCATGATTTTTCCATGCTTTTTGAACATGGGAACCACTTCACGTAACACCTCTTTGTCTTCCATCAAGTTGCCCAGTGGAATTCTTGATGCTCTTTGAGCTGGGTTGTTTGCTTGCAGACATTTTATTACCCATCTAGATATAATCATCAGTGCAATGGCCATTACCTAGTCAAAGAATGAAACATCTATAAGCAAACAATCCTGCTCAAAGCAGTCCACAGTTCAACCCTGAGCTACAGATATTCTCTTCTATTGGAAGATGTCTAGTGTTTCCCAGTGCTGAGATGAGGGTGTGTTGCCCTCCATTTCTCCAACATGTGTTATATATTTCCTTGGTTTCATCAATTGTACTTGCTGGAATGCCACAGGGGAGACAAAACAGCAATTGTCAGCAATGGTAAGAGAGACATAAGGGAAAGAACCATGGGAGGCTGTTTGTAACATTAGCACTCCTGTTTCCTTGGACAAGATGCCCTTTTCTGTGTGCTTTTCTCATGTGTGAATGAAAGAGCTGTGCAGGGTGGCATTTTAATATTCCTCCCGAAGAATGCTTCCATGTGTTCAGTTGCAAGTGTGTAGAACACACTGTCCTTTATATCTCTTACATTGCCTATTGTACAAGGACCCAAGGGAGAACTTTGGGTTTGTTATTTTAAGGCAGCCTCGTGATAAATCATTGAGAGCTTTAACTGTGGAACTTTTAAATGTTATTTGTCCATACATAACTTCTACGGGTTATGCAAGTCTGCCCAAGCTACAAGAATACGTTACAGCTGGGTTTTTAAAATCCATTTTTAAAGCACTAGCTGTTCAATTTTAAATTATTGTTTAGTTTCACGTGCACTTACTGCAGTGGACTTTGGCTAAGTGCAGATAAAAGACAACTTACTTATTAACGCTATTGATGTGGCCATGACTGAGCTTAAAACAGTAGTTTGGATGGCATGTCTATCAGACCTTACCCCATTTCCGCCAGATAATCTATATATATATAAGCCAAATACCACTCACGCATTATCATGAAATTTCCAGAACTGTAAAGCTTACAAACTTGAAACTTGGCACATATGTTCCTCTTGGCTTCTAGGTGCTCGCTAAAAAAGGATTTTTCAAAATGACCATCAGATCATTAGTTATTTCTTATATTATTATTAACACGCTCTGATGCTAAGGAGTTAGACATTCTACTCCCCCTCCCCACCTGAAAAGAACTCTGTTCCAACTGCCAGTGGGCGTGGCCAGCGCGTTACTCATCCGGCCTGCGGGCTGGGAGTTTAGAAATTCTACTCCATGCTAAGGAGTTCAGTTTCGTAGCGAAGCACGGGTATCCAGCTACTAGTGCTCTATATTCAACAACAAGACAATCTCATTGGGGGGATTTTTTTTTTTAGACGGAGAGTCCTGTTGTTTGCTGTAACTTTATATCTGCAATTTTACCTTCTTTTAAGGCCCCTTTGTGAGCCACTCTTTAACTCAGGATTATACATTGTATGTGTGTTAGGATCCTGCAAGTGATGCCCAGGTGTGTCAGGTTGTATATGAACACTACAATTGTGAGACGTTACTGTTTGATACTGCCAATTTTTAACACAAACCTGTAGAATAAAATGCCATTGTGACATCTGAAGTCCTGTTTCATACTGCTGATTAAATGCTTTAATAAAGTAAGCCTCACAGTTGTTATGTACAAAGAATCCACTGAGTGTGCTTCTTTGAATGGGCTTTTTTGCGATCAAAACTCATCATGAGTCCGTAATGTAAGTCCCTCATAATTGCCACAAGTCGTATTTCAACTGTGCGGCCCAGCTTGATGGAGCACAGAAAATTTTTAAATTCAAAATGTCAACATTCTTGAAAAGTTCAACTCCAATTTAATATAAAATTTCATTCGACTTGTAATAAGCAGGCCTGAAAGCTGACCCGTAAAGGCCAGCAGGAGGTCGTGCTGAAAATAATTTTCTTTCTCTATCAAGTGACAAGCCAACTCCAATGCACAACTCTAACAGCCTGTCTGTAAATGTGAGGCAAGCAGATCGAATGGATATTGTCAGAAAAAGTCACCTCTATCCTGTGCTTTAAACTCACTTGGAGTTTGATTGTGGTATTAGATAGTTCTCATTCCCCCAGTACACAACCTTTTGTGGCATGCCAATATCTGCTCAAAGCTTTACATGAAGCTCTGTGTTTATTTCTTGAAAAGGAAAGAAGTGAAATCTTTCTCATCTTCCCGCAAAGGGAAAGCTTTGCGGGTAGCAGGAAGAATTGCTGTCTCTCGGATGGATCAGCAACTGAGCTGTGACTCATTGAAAATGTATTAATTCCTCCTTGAGAAACAGACTGGTACCTGCCTCTTGGAAACAGCCAGCAAGGAGGACAATTTTGAAGGACAATAGCACCAATAGTGTTGAAAAATGTGGAGAAAAATACGGTGAATAAGAAACCAAAGCAATTGGAGATAGATGCAACAAGCTATACTTTTATTGGAATGTGCTACAATGATCACTGAGCTTCTCACCAATGGACTGCGGGGGAGAGAGAGACCCAGATAAAACAGCCCGAAATATATACAGAATATAGTTTACTACACTTCAGAAATAGAAAAGGTGGACTTGTGAAAAAGCAAAAAGATACTGGAGACAAATATATACAATATTGTTGAAAGAAATATCCATCTGGTTCAGTTCCAAGCTGGGAGAAAGACACTGGAAACATGGAGGCTGATTGGAAAGAAGGTTTAATGATGAAGCAGAACTACATGGGTTTTGGGCAGATGACAAAATGGAGAGTGAGGGGTTTTTATACCTTGTCTTGGGCTTTGCACTTGAACTTCCTGTTCCTGTGCAAGAACATGTATTCTATTGGCTGTTGTCAGACTCCCATGGGGCTATGTAGGGGTTATGTAGGGGGTCATAGGTTGTCTGAGCTAACTTTGGTTGAAGTTTCTGAGGGTGATGCAATGTCCTTAGGAGATTGTGCAATGTAGTGAGCTCTGTGTCTTAGTGGGTTAATTCTATTATGTCCTGAAGGGTCATGTCTTAATTCCTTCACTTTGGAGCTGAAGGTCTTTTGTTTTGTAAGTAGGCTGGCCCAGTCTTTCTTAATGGGCACAAAATATCTGCTGAGGGCAGGGAGCTGGGGCTCTGAGTTTCTGTCTCCCTTAAGATTTTTTTCTTTCTCTTTTAGGGGAAATATGTTATCCTGCTTTTAAGGGGGGGGGCTTCCCACAATATATTTTAAAATTATAGAATTTTAAAATTTACATTTTAGAATTTTAAAATGGAATACTCCATTGAAACCAGAACCTTTTAAAAACTAGAACATGTGGGTAGCTAATTTAAAAAAAACTTCATGGGCAATTGGTTTTACATATGGCATAAAATTATGTATGGTAACTGCAGCGAGGCTATTATATACACAAAGTGGAAAAGTACAGAAATACCACAAAAGAAGACTGGATTGTGAAGACAGTAGAGCTTGCTGAAATGGCTAAATTGATATGTTAGATTGGGGAAGGATTAATAACTACTTTCTATAAAAGACTGGAAACCCTTCATGGTCTCCTTGCTGAAAATGGACAAAAATATTTGGGAGATTTACTGATAAAAAGGGGGTTCTTTATGAGAAGCAGAGAATCATGTTGTGTAATTTGGAAGGGCAGAAACAGTGTTAACCATGTTGGTAATTGCTGCAAAGAAGATTGGAAGTTCTTTAAAAGTTCTTTAAACTTCTTTAAATATTTTTATTTTTATTTTTTTTCTTTGACTTTTACTGTTTTTTTTCCTTTCACACCATTCCATTCAAACTCAGAAGGATGGAGCATTGTTTATTTTCTGTTTTCTGTCTCCATTCCAGGGTCACAGCACATGCTTTTTAATTTTTATTTATTTATTTTTATTTATTTATTTGTTTGTCAAACATGTACAAGGTAGCAGGTATAGGTATAAACATAAACATAATCAAGGTGAATACAGATAGATGAGGACAATAGGACAGTAGGACAGGGACGGTAGGCACGCTGGTGCGCTTATGCACGCCCCTTACAGACCTCTTAGGAATGGGGTGAGGTCGACAGTAGACAGTCTAAGGTTAAAGTTTTTTGGATTTGGGGAAGAAACCACAGAGTCAGGTAGTGAATTCCAGGCATTGATCACTCTGTTGCTGAAGTC
>QLTV01002850.1:1425142-1464110 GCA_003457575.1 Thermophis baileyi | reverse complement strand
AAGTTGACTACTCTTAGTGCCTTTTTGGCAATGTTGTTACAGTGGGCTTTGGCACTTACATCATTATATATGAGTACTCCAAGATCCTTGCCAGAATGAGGGTCGTCTACAAGGTCATGTCCTCCAAGCTTGTATTTTGTGTTCTGATTCTTTTTGCCAATGTGTAGGACAGAGCATTTGTTGATTGAGATTTGAAGTTGCCACTTGTTTGACCATTCTGATACATAGTTAAGGTCTTTCTGAAGGGTAGTAGCATTGTCTGTGGTGTTAAATAGTTTGACATCGTCGGCGAAGAGAACGCAGTTGCTTATAATGTGGTCACAAAGGTCATTTATGTAAAGTATGAAGAGTGTTGGTCCTAGAACGCTGCCTTGAGGGAACCACTATTGACAGGTACAGGATTTGATAGAGAACTCTCTATTTTAACAACTTGTTGTCTGTTTGACAGGAACGCAGTTATCCAATCATGTAGGGGTCCAGAGATGCCATAAGATTTTAGTTTCAGAAGTAGTTTGTCATGTACCACTGAATCGAAGGCTTTACAAAAGTCTATGTAAATTGCGTCTATTGCTTTACCCTGATCGAGTTGTGTAGTCCATGTGTTTTTGCAGTGTAGGAGTTGCAGATTACAGGATAATTTTTTTCTGAAACCAAATTGTTTGTTACCTAAACTAATACCTAAACTATATATATATACCTAAACTAATACCTAAACTAATCTATTTCTAAGATATAAAAATAATCTATGAATTAAACTTCCACATGAAGCATTTGGACCATCTTGTTGAACCCTGTGCAGGGATTCAGATTGAAATATTTCAGACAAATGGTTGTCTTACCTCCACTTGTACACATCCAAAACATAGGAATCCCACCGCCTCCCTGGGTCTGGTTCCACTGTAAAATTGTTCTAGCTCTTAGGATGTTATTTCTAACATTAATTCAAAATCTACCTTCCTTTAACTTAAATCCTTTGTTTCATGTCCTGGAATGAAAAAGAGCAGTTCCTTTTTCTATGTGATTTTTTTTTCAAGTATTTGAAGTATGATATTGTATTTCCCTCAATTGTATCTTCTCGGCCTTAAATGTTCCTGACTCCTTCAATCTCTCTTCTTGCGATGTGTTCAGAGGTGTCACGATGATGTCACCGATCCGGTTCGGTCGGTGCCGGTCCGTGGGCACCTCCATCTTTTTTTTTTTTGATTTTTTTTTTGATTTTTTTTGAATTTTTTTTATTTTTTTTCCCTTCTGTGCATGCGCAGAAGCTGAGTTTCTAGCACTGCGCATGCATCGCCATCTTGTTTTTGGAGTTTTTTTTTTTAAATCTTTTTTTGGACTGCGCATGCGCGCGAAGCACACGCGCGCGCCCATGAGGCGCGCCCACGCGGCACGGGAGGAAGCGAACTGGCAGCGAGATAAGTTAGAAACCACTCCTGGATGTGTTGCTTTTAATCCTCTAATCATCCCTTCTGCCCTTCTTCTCTTTGGTTCCTTCTATTAAATATAGCACTCAGAATTGGACACAGTACTTGGAATGGACCAAAACAGAATTGAGTGGAGCAATTAACATCCCCTGATTTGTATATCAAATTTCTCTTGACAGACCCTAAATGTACATTTGTCTTCTCTATGTGCTACCTCACACTGCTGGCTCATTCTCGGTTTGCGATCAACTGCTATTCCAAGATATTTTTTTCACGAGGAAATAGTAATTGCTATTAATATTTTAGCATCACACAGTTCCACTGACCACAATTATCCTTCTGAGCCAGCTAAATTGAAGTTGAAACTCTATTCTTCTTTGGCTGTTATTTTCTGAAGGTAACCCTGGTGCCTTATCATTCAGTGCACTGGCAATTATGCTGCAGTGTTCCTCAAGTTTAATTTTCTCCCTCAGGTAATTTAACATCCACATGATTCTAATAGGATGATTCCAAAGATGCATGATCCTCAGTATGCAGGTGACATTCAGTCTTACCTCTCCTTTTCATCCCATGCTTGGGAGGCAGAAGATACTCTGAATCAGTGCCAGAACTCAATAAAGGACTGGATAAAGGCCAACACATTAACATTCAATCCAGATTTCAGTTGCTGTAAGGCTTACCCAAACGTTATGCATGATAAGTGTTTCTCAGCATAAAATGCCAGACGCCTATCTGTATGTGAAATAGGATTACAGCTTTGATCCTCAGGGGTCTGGTGGAAAGGATGCTTGTAATTTTTGCGCTGGGGGAATGTATCACTGAGAAAGGGTTTGGAGAAAGAACTTGAATACCTGATCCTCTGTTCCCAAACCCAGATTTTAAGTCGGGAGAGAATGCAATTCAACTTTGCTGGAATGTCCAGCGATCAGGTGACTTTTTGTGAAGCTGCTGAAGTCTGATTTTATTTATAAGCAAAGGGAACCCGAGGTCAGTCTTAGAAATATATTAGATCTCCCCAAAGTAGCGACGTACATTAATCTGAGGCCTCAGGATGCAAGTCCCTCCCCAAAGCCTAGGATGTGAACTCCAAAGCCTTCCAAAAATTGGTCACAGATTGTTTCTTCTAATACTGAAAAGGAAAATAATTACATTACTTGTGAGCAATCATATTCCTGATGTTTCATTTTGAAACAAATGAAATCAAAATTATTTTTTTGTTTCCAAACTACACTTTTAGTGGGAAGCCTTTTGTATAGTATATAAGTCAAAAACCATTGCCTGACCTTAGTTGTTTTCTTGCAGATGTTTTATTACCAATCTAGGTAACATCATCAGTGCATCAATTACATTACCTAGTTTGGTAATGAAACGTCTGCAAGAAAACAACCAAGTTCAGACAGCACCAAGGACCTCACGGTCTTGGAAAAATTCTGAAGTTGTCACATTGAGTTTTAAAACCCTGGGATGCTACATTTTGGGGACAAGCTCTTCCTGTCTGCATGAATACAGGTAATCCTCAACTTACAACATTTCATTTACTGACCATTCAAAGGTACAAGAGCACTGAAAAAAGTGACATGATCATTTTTCAGTTACAGCATGCCCAATGACCATGTGATTAAAATTCAGATGCTTGGCAACTGGCTCACATTTATGATGGTTGCAGTGTCCAAAGGTCATGTGATCCCCCTTTGCGACCTTCTGAGAAGCAAAGTCAATGGGGAAGCCAGATTCACTTAACAAACAGGTTACTAACTTATCAGCTGCAGTGATTCACTTAACAATTGAGGCAAGAAAGGTTGTAAAATGGGGCAAAATTCATTTCACAAATGTCTCACTGAACAACAGATATTGTGGGCTCAATTGTGGTTGTAAGTTGAGGACTACCTGTAAAATGTTACAATGCCTGGGCTCAGTATCATACTAAGCCATATTTTACTGAAGGAATAGCAAATGATTGCTTCACCATTAAGTTAGGGCAGTGTTGGCAAACATTTTCGGCACTGAGTGGCGAAATGAGAGCATGCATGAACCTCAAAACGGGAGTGTGTGTGTGTGTGAGCACGCACGCATGCCTGAAACCAGAAAAGCAGATGATCTTCTGGTTTCTGGCGTGCATGTGTGCACGAAGACCGGCTGTCCAGTGTGCATGCGCCAGCTCTGCCTTGCCTTTTGGGGGTCCTCGCGCCTCCCTGCCTGTCCCCCTGCTCCCTGTCGGGGTGGCGGGACATCCCCACTGATGACCCGGTTCCGCAGCCCTGGATAGGGAGAGAAAGTTGGGTGGGGAATGCCGCCTCCCTCTGCTGGAAAGCCGGAGCCCCTTCCCGGCCTCGGAAAGAGCCAGCGCAGTCCCCCCCTCTCCTGCCACTTCTGCCAGGGAGTGCGACTGCTTCCCGGCCAGCGCGCCTCTTACTGTTTACCGTGACTGCTTCCCGGCCGGTGCACCTCTTACTGCTTACCACAAACGCTTCCTGTCCGGCGCGCCTCTTACCACTTACTGCAACCGCTTCCTGGCTGGCGCGCCTCCATGTGTGAGGAGCTGCGCTCTCCTCTGGCCCTCCTGGGGCAGCTCGCCTCCCCCATGGCGGCTTCTCCTCCTCCTGGCTGTTCCAGCATCCCGGCCCAAAGCGGCAGTGCGAGAACCGCTGCTGCTGGGGGCGAGGGGTGGCGGTGGCGAGGATGGGCGGGCCAGGGCTTCCCTCCCTCCCCGCCCGAGTGGACTTCTTCCATGGCCCCAGCCCTCCAGCCTGTGGCTCTGATGCGCGTCCTCAGTCCGGAGTGCCTGGCCGGTGCGGGTGCATGCGGCGGCCGGATGCCCTGCCCGCTACTCCTACTGCCACTGGGGAAGCACTTGGTGGTGGCAGGAGCAGCTGGTGGGGCAGCCGGCCGCCCAGCCAGCAAGCACTGCCCTGCTGCTCCGTGCGCCTGAGCGCCAGGCGCTCCAGACCACAGACGCACATCGGTGCCACTGGCTGGAGGGCTGTGGCTGCACAAGAAGCCAGCTCGGGCGGGAAGGGAGGGAAGCCTTGGCCCGCCCGTCCTGGCTGGCAGCTCTGCTCCCCTTGCTCTTCTGGGTTCCGGTGCACCCCCTCGCCCCTCACCCCCTGCAGTGGTTCTCACGCTGCCGCTTCCCTGGCAGCGGCAGGAGCAGCGGGCGGGGCAGCCGGCCACCCAGCCAGCAGCCCTGCTGCCCTGTGTGCCTGAGCTGGCCATGTGCTCCGGACCACGGACGCGCATCAGTGCCGCAGGCTGGAGGCCTGGGGCTGTGCAATAAGCCTGCTCGGGCAGGGAGGGAGGGAAGCCCTGGCTGGCAGCTCTGCTCCCCTTGCTCTTCTGGGTTTCGGCGCGCCGGCCACCTGGTCTTCACACGTGCGGGAGCACCGGAAAATGGAAGATCATATTCCTGGCATGCGCATGCACACCAGGCGGCTGGTCTTCCACTTTCTGGCGCTCCCACGTGCATGAAGACCAGCTGGCTGGCGCGCCGAAATCCGGAAGAGCAACAGGCGACAGCTCCGCTTGCCCGGAGAGATGGCTCTGCATGCCACTTTTGGCACGCGTGCCTTAGGTTCGCCATCACGGAGCTAGGGTAAGAAACCTTTTAAGTTGGAGAATGCATTTAACTTTTTTGGGGGGGGGGTGGGATAAATGAAGGAACAAAAGCTGTCATGGGAAGTGCTGATGTTTAAGGAACATAGCTGTCATTTCTTCTAGACGTGCCACATAAAGGTGAGACTGACTCATCAGTATCTTATTTTATGATTGAGAAATCCCAGCGTTAGAAAACTTCACTTAGATTGAAAGCTGATGCGTGGCTAAGGAAAAAAAAATCTTTGTCACTTGAGTAGAAACTAAAAATGTTAACCAGCAACTTTTTTCCCCCATCTGTGAAATTCCATTTCTGTTCCATTGTTATTTTATTTTTATAGAATCTCTTCTCACTGTCTTTTCTCTCAGTTTTGCCATCATTTTTGGTAGCAATGCTCTCAAAAAGATGCATGAGAGTTTATTACTTCGTTAGAGGGTTCTGAAGATGTTCAAAGGTTTAAATTATATTCAAGAATTATGCTCTTTATAAGTAGCAGTGTTGCATTTAATGTTATTCAAACCAGGCAATGATTTTACACTTCATTAATCATTATTTATGGCAAAAAATAATCAATGGCATAAAAATATGTTTTCTACTTTAAGAGAATAGTTTTGTAAAGTCATTATTCTTATAACTGTGTTTTATTAAATGCCAGACAGCAACAAATCTTCTGTTTTATTGTTATTTTTAAATATTAAGCCAGGCGGCTTAATTGATGATTGTACTTAATGTTTAAAACATTTTGTCCCACAGAAATTTGTCAACTGTCAGTGCTCCTAATGTACACATGGTCTAGAGTCACAATGTTCAGCGTAAGAACATAGAATTAACATTTAATTTTGTATAGGCTTAAGGTTTAATTTTGTATAAAATTTAATTTTGCATAGAATTAAGGTTTAATTTTAATTTTGGATAGACTTGTAGGACATCATCAAACTGAGTCTGAGGGTGGGTCAAACGCATCAACAATTTGGAGTCATTACACCCCCACCAGAGACCTAAGTCTCTGGTTTTTTGAACTGAAGAAGTTTCTCGGATGAGAAGCAAACCATTTTCAGACAAATTACCAAGAAAGCCCAGTCGCCTTTTGGAAAAAGCACGGTTGGGGCATTGAATTCAATGTTTGTAAGCTGCCTAGAGGAGCCTTCGGCAAGACGGGTGGTATACAAGATTGATAAATGAATGAATGAATGAATGAATAAATAAATAAATAAATAAATAAATAAATGTGGCTGGGAGACATGTGTGAAAAAACAATTCTTCATAATCATAGAGCTTCTAGTGTATTTTCCGGTCTATAAGTAGTGTGTATACCTTTGTGTGTTTGTACATACGTCTTGTATATAAAGAGAGAGATTTGCTGAATATTTTTGTTGAGTGGGCAGAATTGTTCATTAGTAGGGTCAGGCAGAGGGTATCTGCAGTGGCATAAAAATGTCAAGATGACAACTCAATCAATCAATCAATCAATCAGAATAGAGCTGGAAGGTACCTTGGAGGTCTTCTAGTCCAGCCCCCTGCTCAAGCAGAAGACCCTATACCATTTCAGACAACTGGCTGTCCAGTCTCTTCTTAAAAACTTCCAGTGATGCAGCACCTACAACTTCTGAAGGTAAGCTGTTCCACTGGTTAATTGTCCACACTATTAGGAAGTTTCTCCTTAATTCCAGGTTGCTTCTCTCCTTGATTCCATCCATTGTTTCTTGTCCTGCCTGTGCCAGCATGATAAAAAATGAAAAATGTGCAGGGTTTGAGATACAGAGGCATGACTACCATATTGGTGGAACTCTGGCTGTGTTGACACACTAGTAATGAGATCTGTAGGAACCTTGATCCAAGTTGGTTTAATAGAATTTGAAGTTTTGGTTTATATTTTTATTTCTTTGTACTGGGTAGGGCTACTTTGGCTATCTACAATTATTTAATAAAGTAATAAATAGATATTGTCTTTTTTATCCCTAAAGGTCAGATCTCAAAGAAAAAAAATGGAGGGAGAATTTCTCCAACAATCCTCTTGTGTAATGTTCTCTTTTTTGGGGCCAATTTTAAATAAAACTAATGTCTATTGATAGTTCATACTGGTGGGTGAAAGAATTTATGGTTAGGAAAAGCAAGCTGGAAGAATTAAGTAGAGAAAATCCATTATCATTTTCAACTGTATTAAATCATGTTGGGTTAAATCCACAGCTGTGCTCAAAAATCTCCTTAATACATCAGCAGAATATTTCTTACGTTCATTCCACTAAAACAGGAATATATAATACCCAACAGCTTCAAGCTTGTTCTCCCCGCCCCCCTCAAACAAGAAGTTTGTTTCTTCCTATTCCTGCTTGAATTAACTCAAAAGTGTTAGTTTCTGGGGCAATTGTTTCAAAAATTTAGGATATGATTCTTTTATGTCTAACTTGATCCTGCTCCCTGCTTCATCATTTCAATCAATGAGCCAAGGTGGCGCAGTGGTTAGAGTGCAGCACTGCAGGCTACTTCAGCTGACTGCTAGCTGCAGTTCGGCGGTTCAAATCTCACCGGCTCAAGGTTGACTCAGCCTTCCATCCTTCTGAGGTGGGTAAAATGAGGACCCAGATTGTTGGGGGCAATATGCTAACTCTGTAAACCGCTTAGAGAGGGCTGTAAAGCACTATGAAGCGGTATATAAGTCTAAGTGCTATTGCTATTGCTAATAATACCTAAATGGTGGTACCAACCCCTGACCGTGGAACTTTGTATATGCAAATTATACAATCTCTTCTCATAAGTGATTAAAAAGAATAGCAAATGAACCAGTCACTTTCTCCCCATTAATTATTCTCAATAAACAACTTTCACCACTTTTAAATCATATGCTATGTTTTTCACCTGTCTAATTTCTGTCTTCTTACAACAGAGGGTGATATGCTGGTGAAACATTTTGGCAGTTCTGAGCCACTATTTTTAAGGGGTTAGTCCTTAATTTGATTTGATTGGAATGGAGGAAGCATTTGATGAAAATATGCTTAAAGCTGCATATATTGACACTGTCATTTTGTGCTTTACAGGATTCTAGTTGTGCTTCCTTTTTACTAACAATCTGCTTTCTTGGAGTAGAAACGTTTCACAAGGCAGAAAATGCCACTTCTTTGTAAGTCAATGTAGCTTATAAAATGTCCTAATAATGATTAGAAATTTGTTGGAAGCACAGTGTCACAGAAAGGCATAGTATATCTTTCTAACCGATGCCCTCCAGAAATGTTGGATTGACAATAATCTTTAAATTAAACTCTAAAAGCTGTTCCTCGGGCCAAAAGATATTCATTATACTTTGCTTTGCTTTCCTCAGACTGGGTCATTATTTTATTTCCAGGGAGATAACAGAATTCTACTGAATATAGTAATTTGGGAAATGGTTCAACAACTTTTATCATTTCTGTAACTGTTCGTACTGATTTATATTTCTTGTCACTAGTTACAGTAAAGGGCATTGACTTAAACACAGATATTTTAATGTGTGAGCAGATAATGAATGGTTTTTTTTTAAAAAAAGAGATGAAGTGAGACTGTGATGATAATTCTCAAGAACAAGGCTGAGTCTATAGATATTGATATAAACCAGAGATTAACCAGGATGATGAAGGATTGAGAGTTGGATTAGAGACACCCAGGTTCAAGTCTACTTCCACTCTGGCATCTCATTTGGGGACTTCGGGCTAATTGTTCTCTGTTAGAGTAATCTACCTCACAGGGCTGATATTGTGAAAGAAGGTTCCCTATTAAAGCATCTTGAACTCTTGGACATCATGCATTAGATTAGTGATCAATCAATGTAACCAACAATAATCACAAGGACATTTATAAAAGCTGAAGGATAAAGAGAATGCTAGGAGAGAGATGACTGGAATGGCAACAAAACCCTATCTCAGAATGCTGTGAGAAAGAGTGGCAGAGTTTTCATAGTAAAAAGATAATAAGAGTAGGGTGATCAAGTTTCAGGACTACCAAAACAAAACCAAGTTACTGAAAATCTGGAGTCCAGTTTGTATTTAAGCAAAAGGAGTCAGTCAGGAATAGGTGGGGCTTGTGTGAATACAGCATGGACATTACATAGAGTTTGAGAAAGTTCTAGAAGATTGCAAGGTAGTAGTCAATAAACAGGGTACATAAACAGGATAGAGGGGAGAGAGAGAGGATGGAGGAAGGGAACGAGGAAGAAGGGAAGAGGAGGAGGGATGAAGGGAGAGAGAGGGAGAGAAGGATAGAAAGAGAGTACCCCATCTTCATTTGTGGAACAATTTGTGCCCAGACACATCTTTTCTACCCTATCACCCATTCAGTTTGTGCTGACCACTCAAAAAAGTAGTTCTGTTATAACTATGAAAGATTGGATAAATGTCTGAACAAATAAACCACTTTGTCTCTAAGCCAGGGAAGCAGATGTACTAGTCATAATGTCCTCTGACGAACAGTTGGGTTGCCCCAGGCAACTGTGAGCCAGGAGACAGTGATTTCTAAAGAAGTGCACCACTTACTTCATATTTGTAAGATTTCCACATTATTTAAAAAAAATGAGAGGTTAATGGTTTTATTCAACTGGAAGTATAATTGTACATATCAAAACACTTCTAAAAAGTCACTAAAATAGGACTGAATAGCCTCCCTTCCTGTTTTCTCTCCTTAGCTGTCCTGCTTGCTTTTTCTTTCCCACTGCCACATTCATCCTGGCCTGCAGTCTGGCAGAAGGTCCCAGGACTGGCTTAGTTCCCAGATGATAAGTCTCTTTTTTCCCTTTCCCTCTCCTCCTGTCAAGCATGGGAACATCAGGAAATCTGGACAGTTCAAATGAACATAAACGTTTATTGCAAGCATATGCTGTTTAAAAGAATCTGAACTACTAGCGGTCAAAGCAAATTGGTGGTAAATAAAAGTCAATGGAATTCAAGGTTGGCTGGACTTAGATCACCTGTGAGTGCAAAGTGGTTCAAGACTTTGATGATGTGCTTGACCCTTCCTTTGGACTCAGCCTGATCATCTCCTACACCTTCCGTCTCCTCCTTCATTGTTTCATTCCTTTACTTACTGCTTTCATTAGAATGTTGTCTTTGACAGCGAATAGGAGACTGAGTTTCCTATGCAGGTCTGCATTGCATCTGTGCAACCACACATCTGCACAATTTTGTTGGAGAGCAACTGTCCCAATTCGGAGGAGGACTCAAGCGGGGAATTAGCTTAGACTCACTATGTAAGAATAAGAGGGCAAGGTCTGATTCCCCCCCCCCACCCTGCAATGCATTTGAGCCTTATCTAGTCTTTCCCAGGCAAAAACAGCCAGTGTGGGGATATTCTTGTATTATTGGCAGTGAACAAGAAAGTAGGTCGTTTGATCTCTACACGTGTGGGTCTGGTTGTTTATTCTTGACAAATTTAGAGGGAACAATGCAAATAAATAGGAAACTAATCTTTTGGATTATTTAACTTTATGAGAAACTTGGTTCACTGGTTGTATTCTCACATGATTAGCAATAAGCACAGGAGAGCCATTTTGGTCTAGTGATTAAGATGCTGGCCCAGAAACCAGAAGACCATGAGTTCTAGTCTGGTCCTAGGCATGAAAACCAGCTGAGTGACTTTGGGCCAGTCACTCTCTCTCAGCCCAACTCACCTACCAGAGTTGTTGTTATGAGGAAAAGAGGAAGAAGGAGGAGTATTATGTATGTTTATGTATGTTATTTTACAGATAAAAATAATAAAAATGGGATAAAAAAATCTAAAAAGAAAGGTTTCATGAAAGATAAATAAGTATTGGGTTTGAATTACCCAATATCTCTTTCTATTGATGTTATTGTGCAGACTTCATCATACTGATTTGTTTGGAGAGTAAAACAGAATAAGTTATAATTGCATGTAATAGGATGACCTGTTAGTGTAGGCTGCAAGCTTATGCCACAATATTAATTGAGCTCTTACTATGAATAAAGAAATGTTTATGTTGAACTTGCCATGATTCTGAGAAGTAAAAGAGATTTGAAATGCAATTAAACCCAGACCTATTTTCTCACCCTTTTTTAGATTGTAGTCACATGATATGATATGCAATCATAGCTGCACTAAGTGCTTTTTAAATAGAAAAACTGGATAAAAATATTTTAAACTCAATATGTATATATATTCTCTTCTGTGCTATTCTTTGCCTCTTTATACCCCCCCCCCGATCTAATGATTTTAATGGTTCAAAACATCTCTTTCTGTACACTCAAGAAGCAAATATATTGACTCAACAGAAGGAAAATAAGATGATATGAATGAATGAATAATGCATTTCCTTTTTCTATCGAACTGAATTAGAATTGTCAAAAAAAGCAGAGGAAATTTTTGGACACAACTTATTGAACTGTATTTCTATCTATTTATTATTATTATTATTATTATTATTATTATTATTATTATTTATATGCAATCCATTTGGTGATAAGATTTGTGGACACCACTGTTTATAAGTAAGAGATAATAACCATTTAAAGTGTGTACCACTTAAAACAACGTATACAGTATTTCTGTAATATACTGTACATGCTATACACAATACTTTTATTTACTTATTTTATTTATTTATATCCTGCTTTTATTATTTTTTATAAATAACTCGAGGTGGCTAACATACCAAATACTCCTTTCTTGTATTTTTTGCCCACAACAACAACCCTGTGAGGTGGGTTCGGCTGAAACAGAGTGACCGGCTCAAAGTCACCCAGACAGTTTTCAAGCCCAAAGCAGGACTAGAAGACTCACAGACTCACAATTTCTGTCCTGATGCCTTAACCAGTAGATCACACTGGCTTTCTTCCATTCCAACTCTGGAGAAATTCTAGAGTCCCCAAATCATGGTTTCAACTTCAGCCAACCAAACTTTACTTCATTGATTTGCCCTCTCCTTCTTGGACAATGGAAGTTTCTAATGCCTGGTATTTATTGGTCACTATTATCTCTTAGATTTTGGTGTAAAGACTTTTTTTAAACTCCACAAATGGTTCTTTAATTCTTCAGAAAATTATTTTCCCCCAAACAGTTTACTAAGTGGCTTGTCCTCAATTGCCAAGATTTCTCTCTTCTCCATTAATTGCCTTCTTCTGCCTTCCATCACCAGCTATCTGCACACAAAAGAGATGATATCAAAACTAAAAGACCAGCCATTTGTCTGAAGATAATTTTTACTCTCTCCCTTGAATAAATCTCATTAAATTGAGTGGGGCGCACCCTTAGGTAACTGCAAAGATCTGATGAAGTACATTTTAAATCGAGGATTCCAAGTTCATGGTGGGTATTCATAATATTCATAGTATTCTGTGTGAACTTTTTTTTACTCCTAAATGCATTTTGGAAACATCTTGTGCACAGCCTCTTCAAAAATAGATGTGTTAAAGTGTTTGCAGTATTACAACCTCTATAAATTAAGCCATGATTTTACAGGAACTAGAATCTGGTTTAAAAAAACCCACCAAATTAAATATAATTTATAATGGTTAACTACATAAATAACTCTGAGTTTTATTGTAGACACTTAATTGGACTGGAGGAATTTGTAAGCTGCTTGATTCAAAGGAAAATGTCTGTAATGCCTGATGGGGCTCTACCAGTTAATTTAAATAATGAGTCACCAGGCGATGATCAAATCCAGGTCAGACATATAGCAGATTGAAAATAATGAATATAAATCCAATGAAGCTATCAAAACAATGACAGCCCTGAGTGACAGTTCCAACATAATCAGTTTGTAAATGCAATAAATATACAGAGAGCCAACATGCATAAGGACACAAAGCATGATTTTCAGGGTGATGTTATATAAAATCATAAGCTTTTTTTTAAAGGGCAAGCAAACAAATCTATCATATAATATTTTTACATGCTGGCAAGCAAAATATTTTTTAATAAAACAGAAACAGAATTTGGATGGCATCCTTTTGGTTGGCTCTGCAGAGTGAGATAGTGTTTTGTGGTGTTGCCTTCCAGTGACATGTCTAGTGTTATGCGCTCCAGTACTTGCTGGTTCCATGCAGTATATGTTTGTATGGAAGTATGAGGTTGCATTAGCTCTACAGAGTGGAGTTCAGCCTCGTGGCTGGCCACATTAATGTTAAGAGCACATTGCGAAGTAATTCTTGTATTCTAAAAGATCTCTGGTAGGCTGAGAGTTTATTGAGATGTTAGCTACTATGCTAGTCCTTTCTGTCAGTGTCACAGTGTCCATCATGGTGACCATCGCACCACTAGGCATTCTCAATGCTGGAAGTAAAACTAGAATGATGTACATTCCCTGCAATAATCACAAAAAGCAAGAGTCGCTTTGTAGCAGGATGGGGGGGGGATAAATTTAATAAATAAGTATGTTGGAAGAAATATCCAGGTCCAGTTCCAATCCAGGAGAGAGGCACTGGAAACAAAATGGAGGCTGGAGGCTGATTGAAAAGAAGGTCCATTTATTGGTGAAGAGAACCACCAGGGTTTGTGGTTCTGGGGCAGCTGACAAAATGGAGTTGAGAGTGGGTGGGTTTTTATACCTTCTGGATTCCTATGGGGTCATGTAGGGGTCATGGCTGGCTCTATGGGCAAAAAGGGAAATGCAAATCCTAGGTGTTTGTCTGAGCTAATTTTGTCAACCTTTTGTTTGCTGCTTATCTGAGTTTCTGTCTTGACCCAGTCTTTCTGAATGGATTACCAAATCTGCATTTCTAAAAGCTGGCCTCTTCAGTTTCTGCTTGGGGTAGGGAAACTGGGGCTGGTTTATGCCTTCCTTAAGATTTTTTCATTTCTTCTTTAGAGGAAATATTTTATCCTGCCTTTTTTAATATTTCCCAAAATATTTCATTCTTCGGGGGGGGGGGCTTCCCACAAATACATACATAAACAAACAATCCCAGAAGCATCAGGAAAGCAATCAAATTGCAAAGTGCTTTGCAACCCCGTGAAGTGCCTTGCGAAGGTTGTGAAGTGTGTTAGAACCACCCGATTAGATTGGCTACATCAAAACGAGCCCCACTCCCATTTGTGGATTTGATTGGGTGAGGTAGGCTGACAAATCTTTCTTAAATCAGGACCCTCTTCAAAATATTAGATGCTCCTGTAGCCCATGACGTGGAAAAGATAAACCGAGAAAGGGAAAAGGTAAACAAAACAGGGGGGTTGAAATGATTCCTTTAAAGAAGATGGTTGCAATGGGTTAGGCTTCCACAGAGCGCCAGACACAAATTCAGCACTAGCTGATATGTTTTTAAGCTGTCAGGGCATGATTTTAAAAATAAATATATAAATAAATAACACCCCAGTAGTCTTGCAGTTGAGCAAGTAGTTTATTGCTACATCTTGTGTAGGACCAGTAGTTGTAACAACATTTCTTCTAGGTATTTTTTTTTTTTTGCCCTGGGAGCAAAGAAATAATGATGAGAATCTGTTCGTGGATTTACAAGTGATAAAGGTAATGTCAAACTGATTTGAAAGATATGATTCATCATCGTTATAGAATGGGAAATGGCAAGGAGAGGCTTTAGAGCTTTTTTTGCAAAATGTTCTCTCTTTCTCTATTACACCCAATTGGAAATAAAACCCCTCAGCTTCAAAGGCACTTATAAATGAGCTGCAGACAAGCTGCATGCCTCTTTTCTCTGGCTAATAGACTCCCCCCCTTTTTTTTCTGCTTTGCTTTCAGTTTGACCTGCGGGACCAGCTGCGTTCACCTGCATTTGCCTGTTTCCAAAGGAGGGTCTCATTTAAAGAGAAAAGGCCAGGTTGTCAGCTGTTTTTTCGGGAGGCAGAGCTTTATCATGCCAGGTTGATTTGCACCTTCTGACAACCTGGCCTGAGGTGCTCTACGCTGGGCCCAAAAGTAGGCCAGGCACACCTGCGTATCCCAAGAGACAAGATGACTAATTTGTATAGACAAAATGTGCAACAGCAGCAAGGTGTTATCTGTTGCCTGTCATCTTGCAATCCAGCAGCCCTATCATGCTTCAGGCATTCTCCTCATTACAGTTGCTTCATTTGGCTGGGCTTAAACTAAGTTCAGTTTATATGTCTCAACCCTGAATAAAGAAAAGTACCTCATTGCAACTCAGAGTGGCCCAAAGTATGAGAGATCACATGGCTGAAGTTGTGAAGGAAAGTTGAAAAGATCTCATTCCTTTGTCTCAGAAGACATCACTTGCTTGGCAGAGTTTGTCCCGTCAGATTCTAGGAAAATAACATTTCCACCACCACCACCCCTCATTTATTGTTGCATTCAGAGCTTGAATGTATCAGAGCTGATGTTTCGCAAAGAGTTCTTTGCCCTTCAGAAGATCCTCATGTGGAAACATCTTCTCAAAATGCCTGAGGAAAGTTGGAGGCAGTGGATGAATAGTGACTACTTCCTGAAGACTGTGCTCTTCTTTCTCAGCCAGTGTCAGCCCTGTAGGGTAGAGAAGACTAAGAACCAATGTCATTTAGATCTAAAACTACTTTGACTGTAAAAATTATAAGAAAAGAATTTTGCAAGTCTGAAAGTCCTTCCCTCTTCTCCACTTTACCTTCATGTGAATTAGGGGGAGCTTGTCTCAAATTTGTTTTTTGTTTTTTTGAATTAAGTTTTGCTTCTCTGATTGTTGCCTTGGTAACAGATCTTCCCACATCCTTCAAGGCCACTGGACCAGAATTAGTTTCCTTTGTTGAGTCTTAGTGCAAAAAACAACATCCAGCCTGAATTTGCATGACAAAGAAAGAACTAAGAGCTTCATTCAACAGGTTGATTGGAAGTTGTATTGTTTTTCCAGGTGTCTGCTTTTTTTGTTTTTTGTTTGCTTTTATACTATTTATATATGTTTGTGTTAGATTGTTCTGAAGTTATATTGTGTGCCAGGATTATAATATAAAAGTTATATATCCCATCATTACAAAAACAAATGCATATTGCATGGTCAAATTGTTTAGCATTGTCAGGTTTTGTTTTGAAGTTGTGTGAATCGAACCTTGGCTAATTTGCTTTGGTATTGTGTGTAAACCTGAAAAGTAGATGGCTTCAACACATTTTAAAGAATATTCATGGTTTTCTATGGTACAATAAAGTTAATGTAGATTTTAAAAATCACTATATTAGAAGTGCCATATTGAGAATATGGAATAGATATTAACCCAGACTATGCCTCAAAATGCATTTTTGGGATCTCTACACAAGAAGCATTTCAGAAGAAAGAAACAACAGGTAAAGAGAAGGTTAAACTATTGAGAGTTCTTAGAACAAGAACATGGACTATATGATTTGAAGCCAAGAGAGCAACTGGCTGTGGAGGGTTTTAGTTTTCAATGGGTTTTGTATGCACATTTAAAAGAAAGGTTTTAGATAGATAATTGGACATTAAGCAGCACATGACAGAATCCGAAGCTGAACTATACATAAATGATGAACATGTAATTGCTAAAATGTATAAATTCTTGCTGAACTTTGAAGTGAAAGAAGAACAAATGAAAGTGTGTGATAAAGTGGGCTAAGAACTTTGATCATAGCACATTGTTAGAACAGTGGAAAAACATGTGGTTGAAAGGAATGAAATCCACACCATGTTATAATTGAAAAGAGAATTTTTAATAAAGTGACAAACCCTTGGCATATAATTCCAGAAAAAAAATCCAGAATGTATAAAGGTACTTAAATTTTATGTTGGAAATATGAATAACCTGCAGGGTCATGCCTGGTGGACTTATAAAAAAAATCCAGAAAATATGCATTTAAATACATACAATGCTTCAAAGAATTTTAAAGATTAATATTGAACTGAAACCAGAACTTTTTTTTTTTTGCTGAGACTAATAGACAATTAGAAAAGAGCCCTGGAAGATATTTTTATATATGATCACCAGTGTAAGACTACTCTATGCATAAAAAATAGAAAGACTTTGAAATATCCCAAATGCAGGAATGGTTGGTGAAAATGATGGAACTAGCAGAGGTGGCAAAATTAACTTGTTTGCTTACAGAAAAATCAACAACTTTATTTATTAGTGACTGGAAACCGCTTATGGACTTTTTGCAGAAAGTAGAAAAAAAATGAACTGGTGATTTATGGATTTGATGATCAGAAAAGATAGATTACGGAGAGAAGAAAATGATGATGTATCCTTAGAGAGAGGAGGCAAAATATAAATGTACTTATAACTGCTGTTAAGAATATTGGAAGCCACTTCTTTATTACTTTTTTTCTTCATTTCTTTTTCGCTTTCTGCTTACCTTTCCATATTCTTCAATTCAAAATTTATATTGCTTATTAGTATCTACTTAAACCTGTTGCCAGAAGACTCAAGCACTATGAAAACAAGCAAAATGAACTTTGTTTTTCAGAGACGGCATTTCTTCCCACTTGATATTTGACTGAGAAGAGAGAGATTCCAGCAGATTTTATTTGAGGTTAGTATTCACCCAGCTGCAGAGTCCAGTGGGAGCCAAAGACAAAAGCCAGGCCAAATTATTTTGCATTCCTACAAGAGGCAGCTTTCTGATAAGGAAAAAATATCAATGGCAAGTTGATTATATTTTATGATTATGATCATGACTTATCACTTGTCGCTTGTTTGTACACTGAGAGCTTATGCACTGGAGACAAATTCCTTGTATGTCCAATCACACTCGGCCAATAAAGAATTCTACTCTATTCTAGTCCTATTCTAGATGTTTTGTCTCTAGATTTACAATAATGTTATACAGGTAGTCCTTGACTTATGACCTCAATAAAGCCCAAAATTTCTTTTGCTAAGTAAGACAGTTGTTAAGTGAGATTTGCTCCATTTTATGACTTTTCTTGCCACAGTTGTTAAATAAATCTCTGCAGTTGTTAAGTTAGTAACACGGTTGTTAAGTGAATTTGGCTTCCCCATTGTTGTTAGAAGGGCACAAAAGGGGATCACATGACCTCAGGACACTGCACTCGCATAAAGACATGCCAATTGCGAAGTGTCCAAATTTTGTCATCATGTGACTATGGGGATGCTGCAACGGTTGTAGGTGCGAAGTCCTAAGTCATTTTTTTTCCAGTGCTGTTGTAACTTTGAACGGTCACTAAACAACAAATGGCTGTAATTCTAGGACTACCTGTACTTTTTTCCACCACAAGACCCAGAATTCCACTTAGTGCCATACTGTGAAATTCTTCCCACAATTCCCTTTCTTGAAATTGAGGTTTCAAGGATGAGAAGGCCTGGAGACCTCTTAATTTTCTACAGTTTAGGTTGATATTGCTATATAGATGATTGAAATTGCAGTGATGGAAGTAATTCTCTTCCCAGCCAGATCAAGCCACAGCACTCATTCAAAAGTAATAAGCACAATATTTTACTTAACCAGGACTCTCTGGAATAAAACTTGGGGGGGGGGAAATATTTCTGGCAGCTGATGTGATTACTTGTCTGTCATCATTGTAAAGCTCAGTTGACAACCTTAGGAAGAAGTGTCTTTTAATATTACCACTGAGTTGCTTTTACACGTTTTTTTATCTCTATTCTCAGCGGGTTCAAACTGTACAGATAATTGCCTAATATGCAGTTCATATAATTTCAAAGTGAAATATAAGACCCATCAACTTATTTTAAGTGTTTTAGCGATTGAAGCTGCTTTTTTTCATCATTTGCATGCCAGGTTGCTTTGGAGAAGCAGGAGATGGGTCCATTGCGGGAGAGAGAGGTTTACCTGGAAACTTTCCTATGAATCCCATTTTTAAAATGCATAGATGCATAAAGCACTCTGAAAGCTTAAAAGATAAAAATGCGTTTATTGAAGAAGTGGATAAAGTCTACAATATGGGAAGAAAATATAGAGGCTCTTAAGGGTTTCTAAAATATTGTGTCATTTTAGTGTATTAGTAATGGACTGAGCAGTGTAGATCTTTGAAAAAAGCCTTTTTAGGGTTTAAGTTTGAAGCCCTTAATTTCAAATACTCATTTCTTTTTCATTTAGAAAGCTGTGAATTAATATTGTCTCATGTGATTTGCTCAAAGTGATGCCACAAAGTGATGCATGCGCAGAAGCAAAATCCAAGATGGCGGCGCCCACGGAGACACTGACAGAACCGGCTCCGTGATGTCATCGCCGAGTTACTAACGGTTCTAAAGAACCGGATAGAACCAGTAAGAACCCACCTCTGAACAGAGAGCAAGTGCTACTCCCTTCTAGCACTGATGTTGTTACCTAGCTGGGTAATGAAATGTCTGCAAGAAAACAACCAAATTCAGAGAGCACTAAGAATCCTATGGAATGCATTCAGCAGATTGAGTGTGATCAGTGTTGATTGCATAAGTCTCTGCTTCCAGGTGTGGTATGGTTTAGGAAGAACAGGACAGTGATTGACTGACATGAAAATCATCTGATTAAACTGCCTTCCTTATGTTTTAGTCACTTTTGATGGATGTTAAAGTAGGGGTCCCCAACTCCCGGTCCACAGACCATTGGGAACGGGCCGTGCAAGTGGTGGGCGAGTGCACAAAGCTCCATTTGCGCATGGGTGGGATTATGTTGCGCACATGAAACCATCTCCGTCACCCACCAGCGCTGCTGGGTGGGTCCGTGGGTGAGAAACCATCTCCGTGGGTGATGGAGAGAAAGGTTGAGGAATGGTAGTTTAAAGATTTGATAATGCTATTGCCATTGCTAGTACTGCTGCTACCAGTGGTGGGATTCAAATTTTTTTACTACCAGTTCTGTGGGTGTGGCTTGGTGGGCGTGGTGTGGCTTGGTGGGCATGGCTTGGTGGGTATGGCAGGGGAAGGATACTGCAAAATCTCCATTCCCTCACCACTCCAGGGGAAGGTTACTGCAAAATCCCCATTTCCTTCTGATCAGCTGGGACTCGGGAGGCAGAGAATAGATGGGGGCGGGGCCAGTCAGAGGTGGTATTTACCGGTTCTCCGAACTACTCAAAATTTTCGCTACCGGTTCTCCAGAACTTGTCAGAACCTGCTGAATCCCACCTCTGGCTGCTACTATCTGTACTTGTTACTGTTATTATCATTGATTATGTATACATTTTTAGAAAGATGCTGGAAACCATCTTGGATACTGTACTTTGCGAAGTAGCTAAAATTATTTTAGGTACATATGTATGTGAGGGTAAAGGTAGGAGTTCTTTATATTAAATCAAAACAACATACTGCCATAATTATTAAAAATATAGAATGAGAAATAAACCAAGGGCAAGGGTCTGTGTTTCTTATGGCACACACTTGTTTTCTGCTTTAAGATACTGTTCTCTAAAAATAATTGTTTTTTAAAAAAAGAGTCTTAGAAGCATTGCTTGGATTATTTCTTTCTTAGGTCCTTGGTTTCGGCTTGATGTCTTCAAGAATGAGCTGTCTGTTAGAACATGAAGGCCGTTTAAGCCTGTAGATGTTTTCTGTCTAGCAGCAAGGGAGAAGTAGCAGAATAACTGACTATAATTGTAAGTGACAAGATTGGTTGCAAAATCAGCTTGTTCCACTTGACTTACACAGTATGTCACAGTGGACATGTTACAGAAAACCTTGTCTTTATTATCGATTATCCCGATCTGAAACTGAATTAAAAATAAAAATAATAAAAAAAGACTTATTTGCTTTTTCACAACACAGATAATTAAATATTTTTTAAAAGCTCTTATTTCTCAAAACGTCAACATAATGAGGCTTGTCTAGTCATTAGGATTTTGAGCAAGCTACAGCAAAAGAAGCAAAGGCCTTTCACTCTTAGAAACGAAACTTCAATAGTGATAATGTATCAACAGTAAAATAGTAAAATAGTTACAATGTACCAACAGTATAATGTACCAACAGTAAAATTGTAATCCTTATCCTTGCCTCCTACATAGCAAATCCCCTAAATATTTCTGAGAAAAAAAATCTATAGGAGTGGACTATGTATATCTTAATACATGCTGAACAAGCGAAACATATTTATCTTGTGAAAGAAGTGTTTATCAGATTATTCCAAAAACTATACTCTATGGATGTGCACATAGGATATTTTTCCTATTAAAAAGGAAAAAAAAAACCCAAAGAATTTAAGATAAAACACACATTTTTAAAAGCATCTCCAGTCTCTCTTCCCTGATAAATTAGCAGTCCTCTCCCCTAAGGTTTTTTTGTTTTGTTTTGTTATTGAAATCAGGATAATAAAACACAGTGGAAGCAAAGCATCTTCCTGGATTGATAAAGCTGCTCAGGAAATGATCTATGGTCCATTCACCAGTGTTGGCTTTCTTTAGTGAGATGGTGATCCCTTTGGCCTTTAAAAAGGGTATGATGCACCCTTTCCTCAAGAAACCATTTCTGGACTCAACTGACATGAGCAATTATAATCCAATCTCCCAATCTTCTTAGTACAGATCAAAGGTGGTATTCATCCGGTTTGGACTGGTTCGGGTGAATTGGTAGTAGCGACCTGCGGGTGGGGTGGGCCATGGCTTATTTGTAAGCCATCCTGAGTCATTACGGAGTCACATGGCCTCTAAATATGGATAAATAAATAAATGAATAATGCTGTATAAACTGATTCAGTTTACACCAATCTATGCCAATCTCTAGGTAGCAGTGTGTTTTGGACCAGTAAGGTAAATCACTGCAGGAATACTATAAGGATGCAAACCATCAGTAAAACATGTGAGTTTTCTATATATGGATAAGCTTATACACATCACACATTTTTTCATGAACCTCCAATTGTCTTCATGGAGTGAAGGCATACAGGTAGTTCTCTACTTACGACCACAATTGGGCCCAAAATTTATATTGTTAAGTGAGACATTTGTTAGGTGAGTTTTGCCTCATTTTACAACTTTTCTTGCCACAATTGTTTTTTTTTTTAAAATATATTTTTATTGTTTGCATATAGATATATTGACAATTACGGTGTAATTGTCCTGGTATTCCACTTGGCAAAAAACAAAGGTGAAAACAAATAACATATATATACTATTTTAAACAGTGCTAGTGTTGTACAATTATTTTTAACCCTCATATTCTAGAGTGTAAACTTATCTATCATTCTAATACCTACATTCTAATACATATTCCAACTTCCACGTGTTTCTAACCATCGATAAAATCTATTTCATATAGCATAATATTCTGTGTCTCCTTTATCTTTTATTTTTAACGTTAGTCTGTCCATTTCCGTACAGACTAGTATTTTCTTTATTGTCTCTTCCTCTGAAGGGGTGTTTTTACTCTTCCACTGCTGCGCATATACAATTCTTGCTGCGGTCAAGATGTGTAATATTAGGTATATTGTCCCTTTGTCATAACCATCTGATATAATGCCTAATAAGTTCTGGCTTAAACTCTATATGTTGTCCAATCATTTTTTCTAACCACATGTGAATTTGTATCCAAAATTTCCTTGCCTTTATACAATCCACCACATGTGGTAATATGTGCCAGGTATTTGTTTGCATTTCCCAACAGTTTGGGGACATATTGCTAAACATTTTGGCCAATCTTGCCAGGAGCAGATGCCACCTATAAAACATTTTATAGAGATTTTTTTTCTTGCCACAATTGTTAAGTGAATCACTGCAGTTGTTAAGTTAGTGACAAGGCTGTTAAGTGAATCTGGCTTCCCCATTGACTTTGCTTCTCAGAAGATTGCAAAAGATGATCACATGACCCTGGGACATTGCAACCATCATAAATATGAACCAGTTCCCAAGTATCTGAATTTTGATCATGTGACCATGGGGATGCTGCAACGGTTGTAAGTGTGAAAAACAGCCATAAGTCACTTTTTTCAGTGCCTTTGTAATTTTGAATGATCACTAAGCGAACTGTTGTAAGTCAAGGACTACTTGTATACTAGTTTCTCTCCTTGTCCCTTCCAAATCTGCACTGAAATGTGGAGCACTCTATGGTTCATTGTGTCTCATTAGTTATTTCTTCTCATTTCAGCAAATCATGTTTCCATGATTCATTCTTATAGCAAATGGATAAGACAAATCTAATCAGCCTGCAGGTGCAGCAAGTCTCCTGAACAGAATTTCATGTCATTGCCAGATACTGCCCCACTTCTTGTAGCATAATTACTTTACAATTTGAGCTCATACTCCTATCAGCTTTAAAAAGCATTAACCTGAGCATCAGGAACAGATCACCCAAGTCCACCTATAGGGAGAACTTTAAATGTGAAGCTAACGATGTAACCTATCCTGGATATTAACTATCATTGAAGCTGCAGCATGATATCACAGAGTTTGATGTGGAATGATAAAAAGTTTAATGATGAAAAAAAAAATCCCTGTATGTCATTTCCCTCGTTCATAAAATCAAGGCCTCTACAGAAGATTTTCCTTGCCAGAATGATTATATATGGGCAGCACTAAAAATATGGTACACTGAAGAACATTGACTACTTTTAGACTAAATGTGCAAACTGAAGTCATATGACTTCATTACTTAGTTTGACTAGCCCTCTGGCACTTTCAGATATGTTAGAACCACAATCCCAGATTTTGGATGATAAAATCTGTAGCTAAGAACTCTGAACTTGCACAGATTAGTATCAACACCTTCTTGCTGTAAAACTGGGCTTTGGCTGGGCTGGCAAATTAAATATGCCCAAACTGACATACTGTCCTTACTTTTAGCAGAAGATGCTCCATATGTGATTAAGGCTGGTAGCTGGTAGCCTTAGTTTATATCTTCTCTATTTAGTTAATAAAATTTTCTGAATAACTTGATTGATCAAAACTATGATGAGTGATGGAGGTCAATATTTTGGACCATCTAGAGATAATTATGGCATATAAAAGAGAGTGACTTGAAATGGGAGGGAGGGAGGGAGGGAGGGAAGGAGGGAGGAAGGAAGGAAGGAAGGAAGGAAGGAAGGAAGGAAGGAAGGAAGGAAGGAAGGAAGGAAGGAAGGAATTTGTGTAACTAAAAGAAGGAAATTTTTAAAAAGTCCTGATAGCAATAGCCCTTAGACTTATATACTGCTTCATAGTGCTTTGCAGCCCTCTCTAAGCGGTTCACAGAGTCAGCATATTGCCCCCAACAATCTGGGTCCTCATTTTACCCACCTCGGAAGGATGGAAGGCTGAGTCAACCTTGAGCCGGTGAGATTTGAACTGATGGAGTAGAGTTGTTGAATACATGCAGGGAAGTGAACATACAGGTATAACTATATATATTCAGAAAGTGTGAATTGGAGTCATCTAGATTGTATGCAATTTAGGAACCAATAGATTAGCAATAGTTGAATACTATTCACTAGATTGCTGAATGATGATGGATCTACTAGAGTTTCAGGGAAATTTTCTGTAACACTCTGGATGAATGCAATCCCAATGGAAAAATTAATCTGTCAAGTGTCATAAATGGATGAATGTCTGTTAGCATTTGTTGAGAACTGGACTAAGCCCCTACTCTGCATGCAATGCAATAATATTATTGAAGAGATGGGTTTTTAAAGGGATATTTGATGTTTAATTATTTAGTATTCTTTCTGCTTTCTGTTCATTTTCAGGATCATATTCTCCAATAAGGCCTCCTACTGACATCAGATATTCACAGAGTCATGGGCCCAGACTAGCTTCCAAGCTGCAAGGTGTCGGATAACTTGGAATGAAAAATTACAAACTAAGTGCAGAGTTCCCAGTATTGGCAGAGTAAATGTAGAGAGGCAAGATATTAGCCAGCATGGCTTATGACAAAGGAGAAAGAAAATTATAATTCAAGCATTCTGAACTGCACCAGGTAGAATTTTTAGTTCTCCTGCACTGAAAAATTCTCCCTCTGTGTGGAAGAAGACTTTGCTTGTTAGAAGGTCACAAAAGAGATCAAATGACCTTGGGACACAGCAACGGTCATAAATATGAACCAATTGCCAAGCATCTGAATTTTGATCACATGATCATGGGGATTCCGGGACTGTAAAAAATGGTCATAGGTTACTTTTTTCTGTGCCAAATAAGGAAGAATTTAAACAGATAAGAAATTCTGTCACTTAAATCATTCAAAATATGACAAAGTTTGATTTTATGGTCTTTTGTTAGTGAGACTGACATATATATTTAGGTAGAATTTATACACATAGGCATTTTAGTCAACTTTATTTCTCAAGTAAGTGGGAAAGAAGGTCAATTGATCTTCTTTTTAACAAAAACTACCCAGTCTGCATTTCTTGGCTTACTTAAAGGATGAGAAGAAAGTTTTCCTTCGAATGGCATCTTTCTCTGAATTTTGTATGGCAGTTATATGTCTATATTGTGGGCTACAAAGTTTATATTAAGGAAAGTTGCAGACAAACATGTACGAATTAGGATAAAATTATAACAAGAGTAACAAAAACAGTATTTGAGAAGAAAATCCAGGTTTCCAAAAATGAAACAAACAAACAAACCAGGAAGTTAAAGAAAAAAACAGTATCCTCATTATTATTTCTAAAATGACAAGAAGTGTCCCATGCGGTCATCAGAAGTTAAGCTCTATTTAAGATAACAGAATAACAGAGTTGGAGGTCTTCTAGTCCAATGCCCTGTTCAGGCAGGAAATCCTATACCCGAGGTGTCAAAGTTGCATCGTCACGGCGGCATCATATGACGTATTGGGACTTTTTTCCCCTTTGCTAAACCGGGCATGGGTGTGGCAACTGCGTGACGCATCCAGCCTGTGGGCCACAAATTTGATAGCCCTGCCCTATACCATTTCAGACAAAATAGAGAATGAATCAGTTTGTGATTGAGTCAGCATTCAGACTGTTAAATAGATAAATAAGTAGAATGTTGCCTCTTATCAAGATATACAGTATCAATTGATGGTACCCCTATAATTTTGCTTTTAATTATTTTGTGTGGTTGATAGGCTAGAAAATATGATTTGCTTGAGTTTTTAACAGCACAACTACAGAACAGAAACAGAAACAAGTGTCCTGTGGCACCTCCAATGCTAGCAGAGGCAAAACTGTTGGCCCCCTTTGTGGGTAGAGGGAGGTGTTTGAGTATTTCATCTCTTAAACTCCCTTAGTTTTAAAATATTCACCAACGAATAAAAATTAGCTAAATCCTGGAGTAGATTCACTTGAATAGCTCTCAAGGAGAACTCCACAAAAAGTGCATTAGAGCAATTAAGACTACATACTATACACAGGCATATAAATTGCTAAATGTTCCTTGCCTTGCATCCTTTGTCACTGCATTTTTCTACTTACTAGAATAAAAATGTGCAAATTGGAGAAAAGGATGAGTTAGAGTCAATTTAATAAGACAAGAAGCATAAGAGCATTGAGCCTCAAAGCAATGAAGTGTATATGAACTTGGCATCTCTACCTATGAAATATCATGAGCTCTACTGAAATAGTCTTCATTACAGTTTCTCCTTGGAAAAAACCTCACCTGACACATTCATGCCAATCAATGAATGTGGCTGTTTATCTTTATGTTGGCTAAGAAAATTCTAAATTCAGAATTTAGATTTTTCATTACAAGATTTTATATAATTAAAAATGAATTGTTTACATTTATTCCACTAGTTTTTACATTAACATTTCCTAATATTTTGTATTTAGTTAGGGTATATAATTCATTCTATACCTATCATCCATCCATCCTTCTTCCTTCCTTCCTTCCTTCCTTCCTTCCTTCCTTCCTTCCTTCCTTCCTTCCTTCCTTCTGAAAAGCAGTGACAGTAGACAAAATAAGGCATCTCTTATTTTATTCTTACAACTTCTTTACACTGTAGGTTGGAATGAGAAATAGTGATTCACCAAAAGGTATCCTCTGTGCTAACTAGCTGAGCTGAATTTGGGTCTTCCGAGACTTAACCCTAACACTCTAACCATAACGACCAACTTATAAAGACACGTTGTTGTCTTTATAAGTTATGGTGGCTGGAGTACCTCGTGCAATTTTTTTTTATCTGAAATCAAAACTTTGTTCCAAGTGTTTCCAATTTATTAGCCAAAGCAAACTAACTCTGAATATAAAATAAATCCTTTAAACAAGGCTCACGGAGAAGTCAAAAAGAAGTCAAGGCAATCATTCATAAACTGTTAGTAGATGTCTCTATGTCTTGAGATGCATCCTGAAATGATGACTTTTTATATAAGTGTCAAATAAGGACAAGACTAATTTTGCTTAGTTAAATTATACTGCATTGCACTCTCATAGAAAATTGAAGAATGTCTTAATTTGTTATTAGTTAAAACATTAATCAGTGGTTAATTGTAATTACTTAGCCTGTAGAAAATGTCGGAATAGAATTAGATTGTAACTACAAGTCAAATAAACTTTGCTTTTTTCAATTGATTTAAACACTTTTGAGACAGATGTTCAATATGTTTTGCTTAGCAATTTTTCCCCTTGTAACGTGTGATCAATCTGTTGAATAACAATTGAAGTAAGGCGCTACCATTTTTTTTCATTTTACACACAAGTTACTTTTCAATTAACAACTTGCCAAATAATAGAGGACAGCAGTTTCCAATATTTCTGCTGATACGTTCAGCAAATGTCTTAGATTAAAATTACCTTTTATTGTCCAAATTACAAACATTAGTGTGCCTTTTCATAATGAGAATGTAAGGCAAATTCCTGAATGTTTATTTTAATTGAGCAACTCAAATACATAATAACTTTATGTTTTTGTTGGAACATACTTATAAACTGAATTTTGGGGGAAAATAAGTTTAAAAAAGTGACTGATTGGTAGCACAATCTACTTTAAATCATATTTATGTAGAGAATGTAATTCAAAGTAGTATAAACAATGGATGAAATGTACAGAAAGACAATATGCAAAACCAGAAATTCAGCATGTATTTGGACAGCATCTGAGAATATATTAAATTGCTTCCTGATGTAAAAATAAATGTCTTCACATGGAAGGCTGAAAGAGCAAAGCGAGACTTTTCCTTTTGTTCAGTAGCTTTTTAAACTCTGAACTTCTTTTTAAGGCAGCCAATAATGTCATGCATAGAATAGTCTGCATTTGTAACCTATTTCTGGGGGATACTATTGAGCATTTTCTATTCATCATGGCTTTGCATCTGGGGAAAATGGACATGGATTAGGGCTGAAGGAAGCATGACCAAGCACACATAAAAGAAACTCTGGCTTTGGTTTGCAATTTAATGGCTCAGAAGAAATGATCTAAATAAGGGTTGTTGAAACAACATGTACAAGTGAACCTTGTAAATAGGTCAGCAAAGAAGAACTAGAACTAGACATGTAAAGTTTCCAAGAATAGCATTTGGATTCTCCTTGCAGATCTTATTAGGCCATGTCGGTCAAGCAGAAGGAAATTCTAAAAGGATCTAGATGGGATCTGACCAATCAGCAAGCATGGTTTTGGATAGTAGATTAGGTAATACAGTTGACCAACCAATCAGCTCCTGGATAGGAAGTGTAGCTTAGGGCCCCAAAAGGTATAAAAAGCTTACCTGTGGCAGAGTGAATATCTAAAGGAATTTGACCACCAATGCTGCTGAACTCAAGAACACATTTTTACCACAAACTTTTCTTCGGGGTCTAGTTAGTCTGGCCAACTAGTACAACCTCCACCATTGTATGCAGATTATTATTTTTTTAAATATAAGATCGACTTCTGATTTGGATTTTTACCATGCATTTTGTAATGCTTCCTTTGTTTCCTATTTGAAGGAGAACATTGAAGCTTACCTTATATCAAGCTCCTTTCTCGCTTCAGGGAGTCAAGGAAAGTTAGTAAAAGGCACTGAGGGGAAGTGGCTGTATAGAGAGGATAAGATAGACGAACTGATGTTTTCTTTCAAACTTTTGCTAGCCAAGAGGCAAGATGAATAAACAATCGGAGCTTAATTAAAAGTAGTAATAATAGCTATATAGTGCTATACACATCACAAAATAGCCACATGCACACCTGCACATGTCAAACCACTTTATGTTACAAACGTAATGTAATTTGAATATATTAGACTCAGTGGCGTGGTGCAAGAAGGGTTATGCTATGTTCTACATGTTTGAAGCTATACATTCACTTATGGAACTCTGATTATGGAGCTCAGTCTCTCCAGTATATGTGCTGTTGCAGGTTTGGAGAGGACAAAAACTTGTGGGATCAAGTTTTGGAGTTTAAAGGTTTCCCCTGTCCAGTCATGACCAACTCAAGGGGGCAGTGCTCATCTCCAATTGTCAGCTGAGGGAGCCCGCACTGTCTGAGAGATGCTTCCATCATCATGTAGCCAGTATGAAATTAATGGAACGCAGTAACCTTTCCTGCCAAAGTGGTACCTTTTTATTTGACAACATCTGTGTTAAACTATAGCCATTGAAGATAAGCATCTTTGAGGCAAGCCTTGGATGATTCATGATCTCTGGTCTAAAAATGATAAAGGCTCTATGCCACGTTAGGAAATTATGAAATGATATACTGTAGAAAATAGAAATTGTTGGACATTCTCAGTCCATCACGCTAAGATCTTAGCACAAAATTATTTTGCTTCTTAGAAACAATGTGTCAGGGTTCCGACCGATGCCCTAATTAAATCATGAGCCTCGAGCCAAGCTT
This sequence comes from Thermophis baileyi, assembly GCA_003457575.1. Classification (NCBI taxonomy): domain Eukaryota; kingdom Metazoa; phylum Chordata; class Lepidosauria; order Squamata; family Dipsadidae; genus Thermophis; species Thermophis baileyi. Next base: position 1,434,608 of record QLTV01002850.1, on the reverse strand, counting down.
CAAAAGAAATCCAGTTATTTATTAGGAGCTTCATGTCGGCATGTTCCAAGTGAACTCTGACCCCACGTAATTTACGGCCCAGGCTTGACCCTATTTCCCCCCTTCCCCCAGGGTGTGTCATCAGTCACATTCGCCAACAGAGCAATTTTGCGGGTTGTAAAGATTACTCCCCTCTGGCCACTGTAGGTAACCCCGAGAGACAGCCTTGACAGAGATATGTCTGGAATGTGCTTTTGTTTTTGGCTGCAGTGCTGCTTCGCCGTAGCTGCAAGTTTGTTTTCCCATCCCCCTTGCCTATGGCAACTCGAGAGCAGGCCAGGGATGCTTTGCGAGTTGACACAATGATTGTACTAGAAAAAACAAAGCTAATATCAGAGCATCTGCTAAAGCCACTTTTTAAAATTGTTCTATGAAACCACACACCATTCAGATAAATAATGTTGTATCTTTAGTAGTGCATAGTGTATTTTGTCAGGAAAATGTGAAAAGTAAACATATGGAGAATGTTTTGAATTTGAAACATTTGAAACTCAAATTCCTCTATTTCCAATTCAAAACCAGCTGTTGTGTGTTCAACACAGAATAGCCCTGCCTACTCCAGATTTATCTCTACCTGGTCAAAGTTCAATTTGAAACCAAAAGTATACTTTGGAATACAAAAGAGTCTATTCTGGGTTTGAAGCAGTTGCAGAATGGTCTAAGACTAAGTAGTCCATCTTGAGCGTGCAAACCAAGAGAGTAACCCTCTTGACTTTTTAAAATAAAATGATCCAGAATGGCCTTTCCTTAAAGAAAGAACGGAGCAGCACGATAATTTCCATTCTCATTTAAAAAAAAATATCAGTATGTGCAAAGCAACTTTCCTACACATCTCCATAAGCCATTTTAATATATAAGTTGCAGTTTATTGGCAGAAATGAAAGCTGAAGCAATTCATCATTATATGTTTGTCTTCATCTTGAAAGTCCTCTCTCTGCATCACCATTTGTTCATTACATTAACTCATTTAAAAGGACTGACTTCAGCAGGAACTATTATTTATTAAAGTTCTTTTGTATGCTAATGTTTTCCTGGAGCTTCCAGTGGAATCATTCATGGACAAACCAAGGAGGAGAAGTCCTCCATTTTTCAAGAGATGATAGTGTGTTCCAATTTTCAAAACATATTTAGAAACAGTGATGAAGAAACATCCTGAATTCACAGGGATACATATAAAACTGTTCCAAGGAAAGTCTCTTTATTATACCCTGTTTTCCCCCCAAATAAGACATCCCCTGATAATAAGCCCAATTGGGCTTTTGAGTGCATGGCAATAAGGCCAAGTGCTTATTTCAGGGTTCAAAAAAATATAAGACAGGGTCTTATTTTTGGGGAAACACGGTACCTGAATTTGAGTTACCTATATCTGCATTTTAGGGTTTTGGCTTTTGCCCCAAATTATATGCACCCTAAAATAAAATGTCTGCTGTTTGTGTTGTCTGCCTTTGCAAGTCTATGGAGGGTTGCTCTGGAGTGAGGCTGGTAGAGTTCAATTAGGTTACCTTTCCGTAACTTTGGACTTCAGCTTAAAGGGTCCTGCCTGTGCAAGGAGTTACATTTGGTGGGACCAGGAGAAGGGACTTTACTGCCATGGCACACACCCGATGGAACATCAGCTACCTAAGGTGGGATGGGATCCATTTTTTTATTTCTTGGAGCTTAAAGCCTTAAAGCCAGAGGTGGTATTCAGCCGATTCAGACCGGTTCGGGTGAACCGGTAGTGGAAATTTTGAGTAGTTCAGAGAATCGGCAAATACCACCTCAGTGGACCCCCCCTCCCACCCCCACCATTCCCTGTCCTATATTCCCTTGTTTTTTTAGCTCAGCTGATTCACGCAGCAGAGCGATTGCTGCGCCTCAGCTGAGCTAAACAACAGCTCAGCTCACCAGCGCTGACACCGAGGGCGGTCTTTGAGTGCTGCACACGCGCTCTCATAGAACCGGTAGGAAAAGATTTGGAATCCCACCACTGCTTAAAGCCTTTATTCCTTAAAGCTTGGTTATGCAATCAGGCTTTGGAATGGAAGGAAGTAGTGAATCAGTGGAATGGCTGTATTGCTACCCTGTCACTAGGAAGTCAGATTGGTGTTTTTAATTGTAGAATATTTTTTTTAAACTGTTTTTATTATGTATCTGTGGAGATGCTTTTTTTTTCATTTTATGATGTGTTTTCATTGTACACCACCTAAAGTCACATTCTCACAACACAGGTTGAGAGGCTATATAAAATGGATGGATGGATGGATGGATGGATGGATGGATGGATAGATAGATAGATAGATAGATAGATAGATAGAGATATGGATAGAGATATGGATAGATAGATAGATAGATAGAGATATGGATAGAGATATGGATAGATATGGATGTATGATAGGGTTATGCTGCATGTTATAGGTAGCCTTAGTATAAAGCAAGTCTTTATACTAAAGTGCAGGGAGGTATAAAATGTCTTTAAAAATTGTTACTTTCAAATCCTTTGCAGGACATAATGCATCTATCAGAGGCAGTGTCTCTTCATTTGCATTCCATCATGATACCCACATTTAATTCATGTGCAGTGTATTATTTATGAATGGTGTACCATTCTTCAATCTGATGATGATTTCACAACCAGGAACTAGAAGATAAAATATGTTCCCTTACAAAAGGAGAAGAAAATTACATGCATCAAAGGGTAAATGCTTTCTACCTAGGACAAATGAGGTCACTGTGCTAGCAGAAAGTTGTAGAAATGATTATGTCTCATGGAGCCAATGAAATAGAAGTTCAATAATGCTGTAATGAGACATAGCTTTCTGTCATCCAACATGGAGAGATGACCTTCTTTCTGGGGTACTTGATGGCCATTGATGACAGGCAATTGATCCCACACCATTGGAACGTATGATAGACTGCATCTCCTCCCTTGCCACTATACCAAGGGTGGGCAATTAATTTTCCCAAGGAGCCACATGAGAAACTGGGACTGTTGTGGAGGGCCAAACCTTCTGGCTGTGCTCCACCTGCTTGCCCACAAGGCTGTGCTTTGACCAAGGTGGCAGTGGGTGGCCAAGCTCGGGTCCCCTTATGTGATTATTGTCACTGCCACCTCCTCTGGGCACTCCAGGTGAGGGGTGAGTGCTGCACAGATGCACAAAAGTGCTTTCCATTCTCACCCTCTCATGGATGCCAGCCAATTGAAGGAGTGCATGATGAATGTACAGAGTGGACCTGATTTGATTTCTTCTTCTTCCACTCCCTGCAACACACTTATTTACATTTGATTTCTAATTTCTGATTGACCTCACTTGGGCTGGACAGGGACAGCCAAAGCGCTGGATGTGATTTGGGAGCCATAAAATGCCCAGGTCCACTCTATAGCTACAATGCAAGCTGAAAGCCACAATCTAATAGTTCAGATTTGATCAAGGAGAAATTCCTGTAAAGTAATGCAAGAAAATATAAATATATAAAAGAATCTTTCTCCTCTTGCCAATCTAGACTACCACATTTCTTCTCCAATTGATTGACTCATAAACTAATGGAAGCAAATGGATGGGAACCACACTGAGGAAGGAAAAAATAAGCACCATTTTTACCTGGCTATCAATATTTTCACTTTCCCTTCCATTAAGTCAGCAAGTGCAGGATTGGGATGTTCCAAATGCAAGCATGACGGCTAATTTTCTTCTAGAAATTTGTTCATTTGGGAAAAGACCAGCTTCTGCAAAAGCTGCTTCTGCAAAGTTCTTGAAAAAAAAATAGATTTCTCAGTAAAATTGTCCTACAGAACAGCAAAATTGCTTTGAACTCTAAGCATTGTGCAACAACAGACTTTAATTGCTTGCTTTTAAATCACCCTTCTCAAAGCCAAGAGTTTCTCTGAATGTCTCTGAGTGCCTTTTTAAAATGTAAGTGATCGAAAAAGAATCAGTGTCCTCATTAATTTAAACTAGAAGAAAAGAAGTGGGTAAAGATGTTGCTCATTGTTTTAATGCATATAATTGATTCGAAGTATTTAACTTTTAAAATGCATGCTCATCTTGACCTCATTATTGTTATGACTGACCCACCTTATATAACACAAAAAAGGGGGAGATCTCTTAGCCCAAAATTATACCATTCTGGTGTAAAAAAGTGGCCTTTACCATGATGTAGCATTTGTGCTAGCCATTTTTGAAGCCAAGGTCTGAAATGGAATATGGAACTCCATCCCCCCCAAAAACCATGCTTCCCCAGAAGATCACATCCCACATGCTTTTGAATTTGGTGGATGTATGATAATGTGGATAATGTGAGTTTTATGCAGCCTGTTGTTGCCAATCTCCAACGTACTACATAAATAACTGTGGGAATATAACATTAATGTTGAGAATCAGTCCTAGAAGTATAGATTAAATGCAAAGTCATTGAGCAAACAGAGAAAGCAATGCCTTGAGGGCAATTCCTGTAGGGAATGAGGTTCAGACAAGATGGAGTTCCAGCAATGGCTTATTAGTTGTCGATCACATGTATAAAAATTCTATATGGAATTCAGATCATGTAGAGTTCCAAAAAACCTCCCAGTTCCAGTTCCTCCATTCCCCACCCCTGTTGTAGAATGACCAATGTGTTTGGATAACATGCAGAAAACACAGCAAGTGGAAATATTCCAAAGTGAAGTTAGTCTCAAATAATGCTGAATCTTGATGTGCAGATTTTCTCCTACAGTATAGCTGATTACAGTTGGAGAAGGGGCATCAACAGTAGAGCCCAAGAGTTCAAGGTTGTAGATTTGGGCCAAGAATTACAACTCCACAGCTTCTTTCAACATACAGGTTTCAAATTCACACATCCCACTTTTTGGATTAGATGCCCTTTCTTTATTAAAGAAGCATAGGAGTAGAAAAAGTGCCATATAACATTTTGGTTAGCTTCCAGAACTGCCAACCCATCATGTAAATGAGTTATGAGAAACCACATTTTAAATTCTGCCTTTGAAGTGGCTTGCTCCTTTTGTTCATAACTGTTCAAATTTCAATCAACATGCTCAATATGGATTATTGAGATATTCATTCCATTCCTATTTTTCAAAGTATACCTACATTATATTTTCATCTCCTGAATTGTTAGAAGAAGCAGAAAGCACACTTTAAAGACTATTATAAATAGTTCATAGCTCAGAAAAATAGAAAGCATTTTAACATATAAGAAGAAGTGTACATAAAACAGGTTACATAAGAGGAAAATGGCTTTAAAAGTAGCACATGAAGGAAAAAAAACCCTGCATATTGGGGGGGGGGGAATCGCACAAAATGCGTACTTTTTTTCCCCTGATGGATATAGTAACTGCTGTAAATGAGAAACGAAGCAAATGGATAGAAAAATCTATTTCCTTACTTATGCGATAGCTCTACAACTCCCTTCCTCCTTCAATATATTAACCTTTTTTGCCCACAGAAGGATGAGTGGCTTGACCTAAGTTAGCAAGTTAGCCAGACATCCAGGCTTAGAGGGGAAATAGGGAAAAGGGTATGTAGAAGTTATATTAGGAAAGTTGTTTGATAAATTGGCTGACAATTGAGGAAACAGAGTGCTGAGTCCCAGTTGTAATTAACACATGGTAAAAAAGACAGCATTTAAAAGCATCTAAGTAACTCAGAGATGGAAAAGGATAACCTTAAAAGCAGCTAATTAACCCATATATAGGGAAAAGCAAGGAGCTTTGAAGCATAGCCCTCACTGATAGAAAAACTAAGCAATTAACAGACTGTAAATGTAGGGTGTTGCTTCGCAAGTTGCTGCCATCCTCACCCCTCACCAAAATGTGTTCAGAAACTTATTTGACTGAGTTCCAGTATTTAAAGTATTTAACTTCTGTAAAGATAAGCTTTAAAAGGCTCAGTGACTTGCAGAGTGCACTCTTTGAAGCCTTTTGGCCTCCTTCAGGGGCAGCCACTGGGGGAGAGTCAAAAAGTCAAGATGGTGGCTATGAATGTGTGACATCCCTTTTTCTATATCCATCATATGCGTGACATGTATAAAAAAGTGACAGAAACGCAACTTTACAGTAATGTCACATCCACCTTGGTTTTTTTTAATCTTCCCCCTCACAGTTGTCCCATCTTACTTAGATCTGATATTTTATTTTCATATATATATATTTTCTTCTTTCCTTCTTCTTCTTCTTCTTCTTCTTCTTCTTCTTCTTCTTCTTCTTCTTCTTCTTCTTCTTCTTCTTCTTCTTCTTCTTCTTCTTCTTCTTCTCCTCCTCCTCCTCCTCCTCCTCCTCCTCCTCCTCCTCCATCTCCTCCTCCTCCTCCCTCACCTTCCCCTCCCCCATCTACTGACCACTAATAGCCTGAAATATAAGTACCTCCTAAAATATTTCTGATGTAGATTTACATTTAGATTTGGGAATTAAGAATTACTTGATCTTGTTTTCAATATGCAGCTGCGGTTTAGGAATGAATTGCCCATTGTTCCATTCTTTTTTTCATTTCCAAACTTTTGATACATCCATGTGGCACTGTAGATGCTTGTCTCATTTCCATGCTCCTGACTTCACTCTTGGGGTTGTGTCCCATGCTGATCCCTATCCCACAGTGCCCCCATGTCATGAATAGGTTGCCTTCCTTCAAAATCCATAATTCTGTGCCATCAAGCATCTTCCAGTGTGGAAGATAAGATGATCTGGACCAGTTCAACTACATTTTTTCTTTTGTCCCACTATTATCACATAAAGTATGATTGCTTAAGGCAGAACTCATTTTAGTATGGCTGTGTTACCATGACAAAGTGACTTAATACATTTTTCAAATTCAGGGTGGGTAGAACACACAGAAGAAGTAAACAAGCCAGCTGAGCAATCGTGGCATGAAACAGTAAAGCTGTACTCAACTTAATGCTCTGAATTCTTGGAGACTTTTCTTATCAAGTCAGAAAGGGTGAAAGGTAGTTCTTAAATTACTAGTGGCTGTGAATACTTTGCAAAGGAGGCATTAGTACAACTAGGTATATATTTGCAATTAGGTTGCTTTTGCAGTCTTGCCTGTTTTTCCCTCTACGTAACAACATGCTCTCAGAGAAAAAATTACCAATTTAACATTATGGCTTTTGTGAGTAGGAATGCCACGAGCAAAGCAGGAACAATCAATGGCAGCATATTTAACTTGTTCAATGACTTCCATAATTGCAAAGCTGTTACAGGCACTTTGTCCTATGTATAAATGAAGTCCTCTCTTCTTTCCATTCTCTCCCTTTCTCTCTAATCTTACCTACAGTATATTATATAGGAACTGGATTTGTTGCCGGTTCCTGTATAATGTACTGTAGATACGATTTTAAAAAAATGAAATATGTTGATTGGTAGATTGTGGGGTTGTTAGATTATGCTCCACCATTCATAAGGTAAAGGTAAAGGTTCCCCTCACACATATATGCTAGTTGTTCCCGACTCTAGGGGGCGGTGCTCATCTCCGTTTCAAAGCCGAAGAGCCAGCACTGTCCGAAGACGTCTCTGTGGTCATGTGGCTGGCATGACTAAATGCCAAAGGTGCATGGAACGCTGTTACCTTCCCACCAAAGGTGGTCCCTATTTTTCTACTTGCATTTTTGCATGCTTTCGAACTGCTAGGTTGGCAGAAGCTGGGACAAGTAATGGGAGCTCACTCCATTACGCGGCGCTAGGGATTCGAACCTTTCTGATCGACAAGCTCAGCGTCTTAGCCACTGAGCCAACACGATCCACCATTCATACAGGAGTTCAAAATGAAATTCATAGTCTCCCTCTTCCTATCTCCCCCATCCCACAGCTCTGTGAGGTAGACTGAGTTGTGGGACAGTGACTGGCCTGGTTAAGAAAGTTTTGGACGTCTTCTGGCTACAATTTCTTAAAGTTATATTGAGTGTGACAGAAGAGATATGTTTATGTAACACATTTATGGAAAAATTGGGGGGAGTAAGCTCCCACAAATTACCATCTCCTTAATTTGGGTAGTACATTTGGGTAGTAGGCTATTCCAGTGTGTTTAAATGAACATTGTACATTTCCCTTGGTGCCCTCGATATGTAGAATAGATTTATAGAGAGTGATGGGAAAGGACATTAAAAAGGTTCACCCATCTGGGATTAATTGCATGCTTTAACAATGTGCCTCTCACTGTCTCGTCCCAAGATATGACAAGGGCAATTGGATATCGGTGGAATGACTGAGGCTCAAAGATGCTGGCTTGTTTAGAAGCCATTAGAATTATTCCTGTTTACCTATCATGGAAAACCATAGAGAACTGCTTCTTCATTCACATAAAGGAAGGGTGGAAAAGGCAGCGTCAGTTGTGCGTTAAAAGTTAGGTGTTATTAAATCAGAATGTGTGTGTGCTCAACCTGGACCAGTACATATTTGTGAGAGGCATATACGGTATATAAAAACAAAACCCACAATTCTGATTAACCTTTTCTCTCATTCTATTTCACATGTTGAAGTTGGCTCGAGGGTTACATTTTTCTGTAATTAAGCTGTACATTGATCACACAAAGTACATTGATGTGACAAGTGATCACAATAGTTATAGTTTTGTGAGAATTATATTAACAATGTGTTGCATAGCCTTGTAGGGAGAGCATGCTGGTTTCAAAAGTGTGGCTGGTTCCAGATTAGATGTATTTTACGATTTTATGGAAACGGTCTTGGGATTTGCACTAGAAATAAAAGAACAAAAATACATTGTATAATAGCTTTCAATATTTCAGAGGCTTGAAATATAATCCTTAGGCTCTGACAACATTTAAGATGTATCAGTTAATTGGGGGAAGATAGGACTGTATGGGTTTCATACTTTGGCTTTTTTTTTTAAATGTTGTAAGCTGCCTGGAGTCACTGTGAGTTGGGGAGTGATATAAATGTGTTAAATTAATTTTCCTCATTTGGCAGATGATAGAATATAATGGGGAGGAAGAAATATTTGCCTATGGTCACCAGAAGGTCACCATTTGGTTCAGAATTAGATAGGAAATAATCTCCTACATTTTGGTTGTATTTGCGATATGCTTAACTGGAACATGGGACTATTAATGCCACTATAGGGCAAAATGCCAAAACAACAAGACACAAAGACAGTTTTCTCCCCTCGTACTATCACTCTGCTGAACACCTAATTACCACAATACTGTCTTATGTCTAAGGATATTTACCCATGTAGTATGGCTGTATTACTATTATCTTTCTCATCTTTTCTATTACCTTCTCCTATTGGTATGATTATATTACTTTGTTGCTTTGCATGTATACTGAGAACTTCTGCACTGGAGAGAAATTCTTTATGTGTCCAAACAACTTGGCCAATAAAGTATAGTATAGTATAGTATAGTATAGTATAGTATAGTATAGTATAGTATAGTATAGTATAGTATAGTATAGTATAGTATAGTATAGTATAGTATAGTATAGTATAGTATAGTATAGTAT